>JAMPIV010014057.1:0-161103 GCA_024509875.1 Oreohelix idahoensis | reverse complement strand
TGTCATAGATTGTTAATTATTCTCGCCCGCACAGGCAGAACATTTACGTAGAGTTTATGGAAGAAATTAAGATCTGGTTCACAGGCCCAGTATTGAATCATTACAGTCTTTGAAAAAGCCCGTTAGTGGGATATGGTATTACTGTCTAACTTGCACCGTCAGATCAGTGTTACTTGAGAAACCCACGTGGTTCAAAATAAGGACTGTCTATTTCTTCACAATTATGAACTCTTATTAAATGCTGGTAAAGTTAGGGTCACCCCCAGTATTTCACTGTATAAAAAGAAAAGCACATATAAATCATTTTCATATTATGTACCCAATATAACTTACATTTAAAACAGCAAGCCTACAGCTTGACTTATATTTAAACTTCCGGTGAAATAAGTTATATAAAATCGATCATGAGGAATTTAGGAATAACTGGTGCGTATTCCGTCAATATTCGCTGATGTCGCGTCTAGCATTTTTTATAAGTTTGATATAAAATATTCTCGTCTGAGTATTATTAGTCGTTAAATTAAATTCCTTATAGCTACTAGTTTTGTTATAAGCTTAGAAATATTTATTTATTCTGCCTTCCACTGTATGCGTCACTAGAAAATAATATAGACTTATAAATTATACACTCAGTTCAAAAGAAACTAGTTAAAATGAAATGAGCGATTTAACGCTTTAAACACTTTAAACCCTACACACAATACTAGATATATAATATTAATATACCTCAAGCACAGCACTACGATGTCACAACGAAACTAAGAGATATCACTTATAAATTTAAGTGTTCTAGAACGAAGTGCCCACGTCTACTGTAAAATGTAGAATGAGTGAAGTGAGTTACAAACTCGGGCCAATATCTTAAAATTAGACAAAGGGCCCCTAACTTATTTCGCTAAGCGAAATTATCTCCCTTACTCCCAACATTTACGTCAGCTTCACGCGTGTCGTAACTGCCACCTACTGACCACGATGTACGCGTGTCAGTTTCAAATCCCAGACGAAACGCTCGCAGTTTTTCTGCAAACTGTAGACAGTAGACAGCTGTCTGTCTGCCATGCCCCGATGGAGCGAATTCTCACACCCCCGCCCGGGGACACTGGTCAGTCAGCGCTCTGACCGGAAAAAAACTGCAGACGAATGTCTGGCGAGGACCGTATATTCACAGCTATCGTTCGACCGGCAGAGCTGACATCTACGTAATCAAGTTACTCGTGCGATTCTCAGTTTTGAGAAAAGAAACAGGTACAGTTTGAGAATACAGAAGAAAATATTTTCCGCACCCGAGTGATGCGAAAAAATACAGGAAAAACAAGTACGGAAAGATAATAAATAAGAGGATTTGGGTGAGAGAATAGGAAGAAGATGTAGGTAATTTAATGATATAAAGACCTACGTGACAGGACGTCCCCCCTTAAGATATGGAAGCACTCCATGTCTACGTTATGGAATTAAATTTCCTATAACCGTAGCTTCGGGGTGTCTGTCTTCTTCCCTCTCATCTTCCCCCTCCATCTCTTTCCAATTCCTACTCATGAAGTCTGTCCCGACGTTTCCTTCCTTTGGAATGTCTCCCATGCGCGCTTGAAAGAGCGTCGCCGCTTCTGACATTTTTGAAAGATTTCCTGTGTGTGCAGTGGAGGTTCCCTGCCACTATCGTCATCTTCGTCAGTTTTGGCGATCGTCAGGAGATGGTCGGAGGTTGGCACTGGTCTTTCCAAGTATCTCTTTAAGAGATTTAAATGGAAAACCTTCTCCATTCCTTGAATAGAGATCTGGTAGTTAGCCTTAGAAATCTTTTTCAGGACGGTAAACGGCCCTTGCCATCCGATCTTCAGTTGGTTGTTCTCGGTAGGGAGCAACACCAAAACTTTCTCTCCTGCTTCCAGTTCTCTCTCTTTCGCGACTTTCCTGTATCGGTTAGCGTGCTTGGTGCGTGCTCGCTTAAAGTTAGTCGTTGCTAGGTCCCACCCTAGTTTCAACCTTTCCTTTAAAACCGACACATATTTACTGGCTGAGACGACTGTCTCATCCGCCTTCTCGTCTGTCAGAGACTGAAGTAAGGCTTCAAGCGGGCCCTTAATGGGTCTGCCGAATAAGAGTGTAGCTGGCGGAAATCCTGTGGAAGTATGAGGAGATTCTCTGTAGCCAAATAATGCTGCAGGAATGCAGAGATCCCAATCTTCAGGTTTCACTTGTGCCAGCTTACTTAGCATCATGTTGAGGTTTCCATTTGCACGTTCCACGAGCCCATTTCCGGCCGGAGTATATGGCTTAGTGTGGATGTGTTGGGTCCTCAAGATCTTAACGATCTCATCCATCAACAGGTTTCGGTATGGAGATCCGTTATCCTTCAACACTTGCTGAGGGAATCCCAACCGAGTGAAAATCTGCATGAGGGCTTCTGCGACATGCTTGGCATCTGCGCATGTTAGCGGGATAGCTTCTGCCCATAAAGTGCATGTATCGACTAAGGTCAGGATGAACCTGTTCCTTCTTTTAGTCCTTTCGAAAGGCCCTAAAATGTCGATCACAACCCGTTCGAATGGTGTTCCCACTATTGGCATTTCACCCATGTGGACTGGGGGTGTCCGTTGCTTGGGTGGTACACGTTGGCACTGGGCACAGGATTTGACGTACCTGATAATATCAGTGTTTACTCCTGGCCACCAATAATGAGTGGTTATACGTTGGTTTGTGGCGTTCTGTCCCATATGTCCGCTGAAGGGAAGAGAGTGCCCCATTTCTAGGATTTGGCTTCTGTACTGTTTCGGTACTAGGAGCTGGTTGTAACCTTGGTCAGGCTTGCCCGTTCTCCGATAAAGTACGCCATCCTTAGAAAAAATGTCCCCGTGCTGTTTGGGTTCCTTAGCCATGGGCAGTTTCCTAAAGCAGGGTGCCAAAGTAGGGTCCTTGTATTGCGCTTCTTTAAGTTCCATAGGTAACAAATTAGGCGCAGGCTCCCGTTCCTTCTTGGTTTGCCCTCTTGTAGTTACCGCTGCCACAATCGGCTCTTCCGGTTTCCCAATACACACGTATCTCCCGCCGAGTATGACTGGGTAGATGGGATCATTCATAACAGCTGCTTTGATCATGCCTCTGACAAAATCAGAGTGTATCTCCACCAATGCAATGGGAAGCGCTGTAGGTGCATCACTCTTACGAACTCCACAAAGTTTGACGGTCTCTCCTGTCTCTTGACCGGGTTTAACCAGGTTTCTGGCAACAATGCAATCGTAAGAAAGCCCCGTGTCAAATAAGCAAGAAGTTTGAGAACCGTTCAAAATAACAGTACCTCGCGTTGAGGGTGTATCCCCAACAGGTTGGGAATCACTGTCAATAGATCCGCCTTGCGAGACTGTCAATAAGCATCCGATGCGTTTAGGCTCGGTGTGCTTGCTCTGATCCTTAGTCCCGTGCTCAGGGGTTCTCCCTTTGCCACCTTGTCCTTTCTGGCTACGCTGCCATGTAGGGCGGTCGGGTTGATCAGACTGTTTGGGGTGGTTGGGGTACTTGTTTTTGTAGAACTTGGATTTTTCAGGAGGGGGGTTTTGAGGTCCAGTTTCTCTGTGGTTATTTTGGTTAGAAGCCTGAGAAGATTGCTCTAGATTATTTTTTTCGAAAATGCTCCTCTGTCGGTTTCCGTTTTGTGGCCGGTAGTTCAGCCAGCGCATTTTGATAACGCTCAGACTTCTGTAAGATGTCTTCAAGTTTTTCTGCTCCCTGCTCAGCTAGAAATCTCCGGGTATCTGCAGACAATGTGTTCTTTATTTGTTCTGTTAAAACAAATTCCTCAAGACCTTCGTAGGTAGAGGGGAGCTGTGAAAGCTCAAGGCACTTTGTTAGATATCCCTTTAGACGAGATGAGAACTGGTGAAAAGTTTCAGAATTCTCTTTCCGGCTGTTGCGAAACAGTTGCAAAAATTTGCGAGCGTTCATTTCAAAGCGCTCCAGTAACGCTTTCTTCAACAGATCATAGTTGTCTTGTTGGCTGCTTTCCAGTTTGGCGTAAACATCATACGCAGAACTTTTCAAAGCCTGGGAAAGCTTCATGTTCCAACGCGACCTTTCTAAACCGTACAGAGTTGCAATTTTCTCAAATTTTTCTAACCATGTGTCAATCTTCTCATTTAGACAAGGGAAAGATTCTAGCGGAAAAGACATAGCAGTGAGGTGAAGAGATTGACTGTTAGAAGGATCAGTTAAGGAAGAATGAGGAGAAGACTCTCCATTGCTGGAGGTAGAGGCAGCACCACGACTTTGAAGTTCTAGAGCTTTAAGAGCCAACTCATGTTGTCTCTCCTTCTCTTTCTCCTCACGCTGTCTCTCCTTCTCTCTTTCCTCATGCTGCATCCTGCGAATTTCCATTTCCTCGTCCATCTTCTTCTGCTGTAAAGCTTCGGCTGCTTTTCTCTCCGCGTCATATCTCTCGAGTTCGTCTCTGACAAATGCTTTCGCTTCCTCTCCTTCCAGTCCCTCCTCTCTCGCTTCGTCCCTGAGGAGTTGTCTAAGCTTTGCCCTCTCGGCCATATTATGTCAGTGACTGAGACTAGTGGAGAAAAAAATTAAGAAAAGGATACTCTGGTTCCTACCACTTACGGAAAAAATTACCAAAAAAAATCAAAAGATGATATATTTAACCCTGGGATACCTCCTCCAAAATAAAAATCTAACTATCGCTGCTATTAATCGGCAATAAAGCACCTAATGCAAAACACGACTACGCCAACTAAATGGTAGTTAAGGTTACTTCTGAAAAATAGGTTGCTACAGTGGAAAAGCAATATAATTATTGCAAAAATTAAAGAGAAAAATAATCCCTTAATTTTAATCCACTATCAAGTTTACCCCTGAAGACAGTTAGGGTGAGGGAGGCAATTAATCTGGACCAATAGTCCGAAACGCACTCCTTAACTTTAGTTCAAACACCTTCCTGCTTCAGAACCCTTGTGAATGTTATACACTCACAAAACTTTACCAGCGTTTAGTATTACAAAATCATTAATTAACATGTATTCCGACAAAATCAACCTGTAAACCAAATGTATATTATTCAAAATGCTGTGGAAAAAAACTTATCAGTTTGTGTGGTCAGCACGCCCGTAAACAGATCGTTAGTCTAGGGGATAAATTATTTAAAGATATAACAACTCACAAGACATCACACTCTACTCTATTTCAGAATAAAAAATCTTAAGTTCAAAATCCAGATAGACGAGTCCACATTTGTCGTACTCGTCTTCCTATTCTAAGTTCAAAAATCCTACGGACGAGAACCCATTTGTCGTATCGCCTTAGGATTTTGGGTTCAATTCCCGGTAACGAGCGACCATTTGTCGTAGATTTTTCGATAGGAGTATTAAGACTTAGGTTGGTCCCTTCTGAATAGATTAGAATATGTGATATACACAGTGAGAGTTAGAAAAAAAAATAGATTTTCCCAAGAGTGCAGTGGTAGCGAATCAAATAGAGCTGTCCCCTGAAAAAAACAAGAATCTTCTCTCTCTCTCAGGCCTATCTTCTACGACAGATATATAAGAGTCAGACAGACTATTGACAACATAGGTTACTATGTAGGAACATACCACTCACGTGCACACGTCTTCAAGTGACAACAGTTAAACACACAGACGTGGGAAAACTATAACAATACTTATTTAAATATTTGAACGAGCTGACCAACGCACTGATTTAGTTCAAGAGAGATTTTATTTATCATGTAAAATCTTCTCACAACACCAAAGAAATACATCAAGGAAAACATATACAAATAGTCATAAAATATCAAGAAAATGCTACAAGGGTGATAGCCCCGCTATGATCTTAACTCTAGGTTTAGCCCACAGCCCCGTTAGGATGACAGATGATGGCCCAAAAAGTTATAGATGCATGTGGTTAGAGTCTAGTATTGTCCCCCTTTGAAGGTATAGACTGACTTTGACAGCAGTATCTATTCTAACGTAACACGTTACTTAAGCAGCAAATCTCGCCTAAGGAAAAAAACACATATAACAAATGAGGGTATTATACAACGAACCTCCTTCCGTCACTTTCACTCGATTCTTTCATCAGGGCCCTGATATACTTACAATCGGGTTGTGGTTTCGCCGGCTGGCGCAAATTTTGGACACTCACACTTTTTATCTGTTACTGTCGTTTACTGAAACAGATCCCAGCTCTGCAGATTTGTTTGTTGGTTTCATTAAAAAAATGGATCTGGGGAGCGTCTGCTTCAGGCGATAGTTATTTCAGATTAAAGTTAATGTCACTTGACTCCCGAGGTAAGAATTAGGCTTAAACGAGCACAACATGTCAGAACACGAAGTTTCCCCTAATTAGGAAGATGACCGGTGGACAACCTCTCTCAAAAACAGAAATTATTGGTTCCCCACTCACTTGTCAACACTGTCGGAAAGTTTATGTCATAGATTGTAATTATTCTCGCCGCCAGGCAGAAAATTTACGTAGAGTTTATGGAAGAAATTAAGATCTGGTTCACAGGCCCAGTATTGATCATTACAGTCTTTGAAAAAGCCCGTTAGTGGGATATGGTATTACTGTCTAACTTGCACCGTCAGATCAGTGTTACTTGAGAAACCCACGTGGTTCAAAATAAGGACTGTCTATTTCTTCACAATTATGAACTCTTATTAAATGCTGGTAAAGTTCGGGTCACCCCCAGTATTTCACTGTATAAAAAGAAAAGCACATATAAATCATTTTCATATTATGTACCCAATATAACTTACATTTAAAACAGCAAGCCTACAGCTTGACTTATATTTAAACTTCCGGTGAAATAAGTTATATAAAATCGATCATCAGGAATTTAGGAATATGGTGCGTATTCCGTCAATATTCGCTGATGTCGCGTCTAGCATTTTATAAGTTTGATATAAAATATTCTCGTCTGAGTATTAGTCGTTAAATTAAATTCCTTATAGCTACTAGTTTGTTTAGCTAGAAATATTATTTATTCTGCCTGCTACTGGATGCGTCACTAGAAAATAATACAGAGTGAAAAATTATACACTCAGTTCAAAAGACACTCGTTAAAATGAAAGGAGCAATTTAACGCGTTAAACACGTTAAACCCTACACACAATACTAGATATATAATATGAATATACCTCAAGCACAGCACTACGATGTCACAACGAAAACTAAGAGATATCACTTATAAATTTAAGTGTTCTAGAACGAAGTGCCCACGTCTACTGTAAAATGTAGAATGAGTGAAGTGAGTTACAAACTCGGGCCAATATCTTAAAATTAGACAAAGGGCCCCTAACTTATTTCGCTAAGCGAAATTATCTCCCTTACTCCCAACATTTACGTCAGCTTCACGCGTGTCGTAACTGCCACCTACTGACCACGATGTACGCGTGTCAGTTTCAAATCCCAGACAGCCTGTCTGCGGTGCGGAACGATTTTCACGCTACGCCGGAGCTATTTCGACGAAACGCTCGCAGTTTCTGCAAACTGTAGACAGCTGTCTGTCTGCCATGCCCCGATGGAGCGAATTCTCACACCCCCCGCCCGGGGACACTGGTCAGTCAGCGCTCTGACCGAAAAAAAACTGCAGACGAATGTCTGGCGAGGACCGTATATTCACAGCTATCGTTCGACCGGCAGAGCTGACATCTACGTAATCAAGTTACTCGTTGCGATTTCTCAGTTTTGAGAAAAGAAACAGGTACAGTTTGAGAATACAGAAGAAAATATTTTCCGCACCCGAGTGATGCGAAAAATACAGGAAAAAAAAGTACGGAAAGATAATAAATAAGAGGATTTGGGTGAGAGAATAGGAAGAAGATGTAGGTAATTTAATGATATAAAGACCTACGTGACAGCAGGCTTGCGCTAGACAGATTCAAGAAGGGGGAAGTTTATTCAGTGTCTAATGCTAAAGAGCGTCCGATTAACAGAGTGGTTAAAGCGCTGGTCCCTCGCTGCAGAGGTGCCGGGTTCGATTCACGGTATCAACACGCTTCAGTTTACCTAGCTGTGATTGGGTACATAACTTTACACTTGAATTGGCGAAGGAAAAGGCAGCGAGTCACCTCACCTCTCGAGGCTGGACCTAGTAAAGTGAAGTCTCTAACACTTCACTCCCCTACGACTGGACTACCTTATACCTTAGTGTTCCTAAGAGTGCCCAATTGGCAAAGTGGTTAGAAAGCTAGTTTCTCGCGATAAAGAAAGAGGGTTCCTGTATCGAAATCTGAGAAAGTCTTGCTTCAGTTACCCAGTTGTAAATTAGTATCTGACTCTGCTTCTTGAGTTAGGGACAGCAAAGGTGACGAGGAAGGGCACTGATCATCCCATCTCATAAAGCTGGACCTAAAGTAGTAAAGTGTCTAACACTGCACTACCCTACAGCAGTATCTGTGATGGAACTACTTTTACTCTTACCATTTAAAGACCCAAAGACAAGTCAAAGAAAAGTCCTAAATACTTTGAAAAGTCGCTAACGGACAATAACGAAGTAGAAAACGAAGCGTTACTATGTCAATTTAACATATGCATAAGAATACACTACAACTGATGCTTGTCTACTCACGCCTTCAACAACAAAAGCCGTTTCTGTTCTCGCGTACTTTTTTTTCCAAGGAAAGTACACCAGAAATATCCTAAATAAAATGCTCTTGTACATTTAAGACACATCTCCTCTGTTGCCATTCACCCAGAATCAGTTTCCTGTGGTAACCATAACTCGAACCTTTGGCCGTTATCATTCACCCAGTATCAGTTTCCTGTGATAACCATAACCCGAACCTTTGACGTTTATCATTCACCCAGAATATTTTATATTTTACAGCTTGGTTTGACAAGTAACTTATTGTTTTAAAACAATGCGCAATAACTGCCAATTGACAAATAAGTTTTACTTTTAGTGTTTGTTATTCCCAGAAACAGAATAAAACAACATAAAATCCAACATGACAAATAAGCGGACGTTACAAGATCAAACAAACTGTTGCTGCCTACTTATGAAATAATGTTTTAAACAAATCAGCTCTAATGCCCAATTGTAATACTACAGTAATGCCACATCCTCGGCATATTCGTGGAAAGATAAAGTGACAAATAATGTCGACGTTTTATCACGTGCTGGCCTTCAAAGCATGTATACTACGTTGGCTTGGCCATGTCCGCCGCATGGAAGATGGTCGCACCCCGAAAGATATTTTCTACGGACAACTGGCAGATAGCAAAAGAAGTTGGGCGACCGCAGATGAGATTCAAAGATGTGTATAAGTGTGACGATATTCTCAATACAATAGCTAAATTAGATAATATTCTAGTGCATAAAGTAAAAAATAAGATAGAAAATAAAAATTGAGTCCAGCGTAGTATTCTCCTACGCCCGCCCGCATGTCGATTTTGATAAACCTAATAGCCGAATGAAAGATACTGTCTTTTCGAAAAAAAATCGTCCTTCAGATTAAATGTAACACTTTTGCAAGGTCAAGTCGAATTGCCAAGACGAGAGTGAAAGAATAAAAGGATAAAAGAGGGGAGGGATGGAAAGACAGAACCTAGGGAATGCAGTCTCGCGTTGATTTTAAAAAAAGCCAACTCGAGCAACATAGCCTTGGGCACGTTTCAAATTACGATACCAAAAAAAAAATAAAAAAATATGGAATTATGAACCATAATACAAAGGGCCATAAAAATTATATATTCGGATGCCTTATGATGTCCTGAGCAATAATATGGTGTCAGTTACCCACTAGTACAAAAAATAACCAAAATAATGGCAATAATTATATGTATGATAAGACGGACTGACGAGAAAAAAGATCACGCCTGTGTTACGCACGGATCATTATTATTTTTCGTTTGTATAAACATTTTTTCATATGTATGATCATTTTTTTGACTGAAGTGTGTATTATGTTTTCTATGGTCAAAGGGACATAATCCGAGTTATCGAAACTACAATTTGTTAGGAGTTGCCTTCTCTTGTATAGAGACACGTTCGGTCTATAATTTCTTGAACGAAGCGTGACCACATCTCCTTATTTGGTAGTATCAGTCAACTATGGTAGATGTCTGAAACCTTTCTTAACGCTTCTTTTCATGACCATAAAAGGCGCGACTGTGTAAGACTTTTATCTCGAATGTTCTTCGAATCGTCTTATTGTGAACGGCAACTCAGAGATTGTCGTTCTGCGCATGTCAAACCGGGAGTTCGTTCTGTGTGTTCCGCCCAGTTGGGGCAGTTTAGAAATGGTTTAAGAAGCGAGCAGACGCAACTGCGTCTTGTGATTCTCTGAGGGAAATACAGTGTCTTAGTGAGTTAGTTAGCTAACTAGACTATTTCCCAGTATTATGCAGCCTGCCTGGAGGCATATGTTCATGGTTGATTTTCCGAAATAAGGTAATTCCTCTTGTATCGAACTTTATGCTATCGTCTAGAGGTTCGTCATTTTGTCGCCTATTTGCTCGCCTGTGTGATGCAAAATGGAGAGGTACTTTGACTAGGATTAAGTCACCGGTATCTGTATACCTGAACTAGTTAAATATATATGGGTCGCTCTAGACCAACAAGACTGTTGTCTGTGTTCCAGGATTCGTTATATCAGAGATCACGTCCAAGTCAGATGGTTAGACTTAGGAACATTATAAAGGTCGAGCTGACCTGTAGCCCATGTATGCTATTCACGTGCAGACAGTGAACGGACTTATTGTATACAACTGATCTGCTAGCATCAGAATGGGAGCATTTATTATTGTTTATGAACATTGAAGATCTGTAGCTGACACTGTTGCAGAAGTTATAGAAATTATTATTATTTATACAGCTTCACGAACTAGCACTCGATGATTGATGAATTTCTGAATCTATTGAACTGTGATGTCTTATGACGCATATATACAACAGCTATCATTGCTGACTACAGAAATTGTTTTCAATGTGCCATATCATCTTGCTGAACTCGTTAACCATGTTGATGTCATAAGTATCATGACTGTTTTGTGGCGTGCAATAAATGAAAGAAACTTATACAACGAAGTTACCCTTTCTATGACTCTACACGTCATGTTGCCTGTGTGATAACCCATTGAACTGTTCCACTACCACATACACAGCAACATCCTAAATCAGAGAAGACACCTACATCTTACACTTTAACACCAGGTGTCGATAAGGGTGGCAAGTTACCACTTCAGCACAAATCCACCCTTATCATTTTTGGTGGCCAGAGCTGGTTCTATCATCTGATATTTTGGCGCACCATATCATTTTTGGTGGCCATAGGTTGGTTCACTCTGATTCCAGCTATCAAGGGGGTCAGCAAACCCAGACATCATCATCATACTAGATACAACTACAGCATCAACTACCACCTTACAAGAAATTTTATTGAAAGTATCCGGATTTTCTGACAGTTGCTGATTTTGAAACTACCCGGCGCTGCTCGGCAATATTGAAGTTTATGTAAAATTAGAAGGACAAGTACCGAGCGAATGGATTTCCTGATCTGGTGAAAAGAAGGACAAGTGCCGTAACAACTGTTCCGGTCTCAGGGGTACTGTTGCGGGTTCAGAAGGTCAAGTGCCGGTTAAATCAATTTAGAAGATTCAGAAGGTCAAGTGCCGTAACAACTGTTGCAGTATTAGAAGCTCATTTCCTTCGTCATGGCTGTTTATGGGAGCAGAAGTTAATCAACGTTGGATCATTATCCTCAGAATGCTGATTACATCCTGTTCTGCACCGTGCTGACGCTGGATTTATAGAAGTTAAGTGGCCTGTTTTGTTTGTGAACTGTGCCCTTATGTTCTAACTGAGCCTTCTGTACTTTCACACTTTCTCCTATTGTTTTCATGATACATGTTTATATGTTATATGTTATTTGTTATTTGTATATTTATATGTTTATATTTCAGCGGGTTTTCTCGGTTGGGCGGAGTCTTACAGTAGAAGATACCACGTCACAGAGGTTCTACTGTTAGCGTTTTCGTTAGGGACTGTGCGAATTTCCTACAGTGAAATTTGCTAGCGACAATCGTTGCTATATCTGTTTAGTTGTGACGAGTTGTGCTTTATTTTTGTTTCTTGTATATATATATTTTTTTTCTTTTTTTCTTCTCTCTCTTTCTTTGTGTTTTTAGTTTCGATTTCGATTGTTTGTATTTGTAGGTCTCCCCCTTTGCTATTATTCAGTTCTTTACGTATATTTTTGTGTATACACTGTAGCGTCATTTGTTAGTCATATCTTCGCATATTTCTTTTTAGTTTTGCTGTTTGTGTATTTGACTTATGCGAATGTTTTCGTATTGTTTGATCTTTGTTGATTGTTTACATTGACTCTGATCTTTGTTATTGTTTACATTGACTCTGATCTTTGTTATTGTTTACATTGACTCTGATCTTTGTTGTTGTTTACATTGACTTTGATCTTTGTTATTGTTTACATTGTTGATGACCTTTGTTATTGTTTACATTGTCTTGTTATTGTTTACATAGTTCTTGCATAGTTAGCTTTCACTATTGTTGATATATGCTCATGCACTATTGGTCTATAGTGCACTTATCATAACAAACTGGTGTTTTTTGCTTATGCACTATTGTAGTGCAGTTATGATAAATAACTGATGATTATGCACTGATTTGGTTAGTGCACTGTTAATTAAGAGGTGACTTGTGATATTATTATACATTTGATAATACAAGTTGGTGTCAACTCCTGTTTCCCACAGAGATTGGGTTCAACATAGAGATTATACAAGCACTTTATTAAGTCTTGTTGCTATTTAACATTGAAATAAGATAATTAATTATTTCAGGTTCTGTACTCACATTTTGGACATCATGTCTACATTTGAGTACTTTATTGAGCAGGGTAAAGCCCTTGGGAAGACAGGTGATAAATTAGAAGAATTTGCGACTGTTCAATATGCCAAGGCATTGAAGTCGGAAGAAAAGAAAATGAAAGAACAAACTGAACAAAAGAGAATAGAGGCTGAAATAGAACAAAAGAAACTGCAGATGCAGGTGGAGGAAAAAAGATTTCAAATGGAAAAACAAAAAAGAGAAGCAGAATCTCAGGAGAAGAGACTTGAAAAAGAAGCTGAAAATAAGAGACTTGAAAAAGAAGCTGAAAATAAGAGACTTGAAATAGAGGCTGAAGGAAAAAAGTTACAGGCCCAGGCTGAAGAAAGAAAGTTACAGGCTGAGGCTGAAGAAAGAAGGTTACAAAGAGAGGCTGATGAGAGAAAAGCAAAAATGGAACATGATGAAAAAATCTTAGCTTTAGAGTTAGAGAAGTTAAAGTTATTGAACACTGGTAATGCTAATGATGCAAATAAGGTGTCAAATAAGACTAATGCTAAGGATTTCAAGCTTAATCTACCAGCATTTAATCCCTCAATCGATGATATAACATTTTATCTAGATAGATTTGAAAGTGCATGTAATGTGCATAATATAGATAAAACATTATATGTGTATCATCTGTCCAAGATACTTAGAGGTGATGCTTTGACTTTGTTGAGTATGGTAGATGTGCCTGACAAAAACAACGATGAGGTTGTCAGGGCGGCATTGTTAAAGAAGTACCAACTTAACGAGGACGGATATCGTCTTAAATTTAAAACCATGTTACCAGAAACTGGAGTTGAATTCTCTGAATTCATCTCAGGCATCCGTCTTACTTTTTTACGATGGGTTGAGTTGTCTAAGACAGAAAATACATTTGAAGCTCTTATGGATTTACTACTTAGAGATAAGGTTATGTCTTCTGTTAATGAAGCTTTTCTATCTTTTCTTCATGAGCGTAAGCCTAAAAACATAAAAGAAATGGAAGAATACTGTAGCCAGTATGTTACTGCGCATCCGCACATAACCATTAGTAACTCTAAGGTGAAAGAAGGTCTGCCAGTTGCTTCGGCAGCACCTTATGGCCAAATTTTATGCGTAAATTTCAGGGTAGCCAGAAAAATTTCAATAAAAAGAGTAATCGTAATTATGCCCAGAACCATAGTGATCAATTCCAGGGTGATTCTTCTTCCCAGAACTGGAGACAACCTAATACTACACGTTATTCTACTCCGGTTAACTTTAGAAATTTTCACAAAGGTAATCGGTATAGAGGAAAATATTTTATGCAGAGACCTCAATACCAAGATAATAGAGGTTCTCAACAGCATAGAGATAGTAATGACAGTTATGGAAACTGGAACTCAAACCAGGATAAAAATTACAGTAGGGACTTTAATGATAATTGCAGAGGCAATAATGGTCGCGGTAGATCGCAACATAAGAGAAAAAGATATCAACAGACAAACTCTGTTCAACAAGAATCTCAGGGAGCAGATAAACAGGTTAATAATGATAAAGACCATAATGCTATCGGATGCTCATCTTTTGATTTTGGTAGGGCAAATAAATGTATCCAATGCAGTACTTTATTTGATCCGAAAACCGTTAGTACTTTAAGCTGTGGTCATCCTTTGCCCGCTCTTCCTGCTAATGTTGCTCATGATGGGAGAGGTTCTCTTATATTACATAAGGGGCTAGTAAATAGTAATCCAGTCTCAGTGTTGTTTGATTCTGGATGTACTACTGTCGGCGTTAGGCAATCTCTTGTAGATCCATCCTGTGCTACAGGAAAAGTCATCAAATGTGTCACATTTGGTGGCACGTTAGAAAAGTATCCTACTGCTATAATACACATTGCTACTCCTTTCTTCACGGGAGAGGTCCACGCGTGTCTACTTCCAAACCCTATTGCGGACCTTATTATTGGTCGTATTCACGGAGTTAGGGAATGTACCCCACAGCAGATTGCTGTTTGGGAAGAGCAAAACATTGAAGCTACCAATGCGGTGGTCACAAGAGCACATGCTCTGGATCCACCTCAAACTTCATTAACTAATAATGATGAAGTAAATGACCAAGATAGTCACTTGACTATTACACGTGACTCATTTATCAAATTGCAAGAAGAAGATCCTTCTTTACAAAAATTCTTCATTCTAGCAAAAAAAGGTGATCCTAATCAGAACACTAATAGGAAATCTTGGATTTCTATGAAGAACGGCGTACTTGTACGTATGGTACAAGACTCGACTACGTCCACTCATTCACAAATTCTTGTGCCTAAGAGCATGAGATTGCAAATATTGCAACATGCTCATGACTCGCAATGTGCTGGACATATGGGTTTTTCCCGTACAAAGTCGAGGGTTCTTGCGGCTTTCTTTTGGCCATTTGTGAGCAAGGACATACGAATGTACTGTCGCTCTTGCAAAGTATGTCAGGAGGTCAAATCTAAAGGACCACGACATGCTGCGCCTATCCAGGCTGCTGACATTCCTATTCGCCCTTTTCAAAAAATGGCAATAGATATTATCGGTCCTTTTAGAATTAAGTCGGCTAGAGGACATCAATTTATCCTTACATGTGTCGATATGTGCACACGTTGGCCAGAGGCAATTCCTCTCAAGAGCATCTCAACTGCTGATATCGCAGACGCTCTTTGGCTGATATTTTCTCGCTTGGGTTTTCCCGGAGAAATATTGTCAGACCATGGCACTCAACTTATATCAGACACTATGTCACAGGTAATGTCTATGCTACACATTAAAAGGTCTCTCAGCAGTATCTATCACCCAATGTCTAATGGGTTGGTCGAACGTTTAAATAGGACTCTGAAAACTTTACTTGGTAAAATAACTGAGGATCATCCTCAGGATTGGGACAGGGTCTTACCCGCGGCTCTCTTTGCGTATAGAGAGGTCCCCAATGAACATACGGGGTTTTCCCCTTTTGAACTTGTCTTTGGCGCGCACCGCGCGGCCCTATGTCTTTACTTCACGATCTAATCACTGCCGATAATATTAGCGATGAGACTCAATCTTCTTATGAGTACGTCATTGCTCTTAGGCAAAAGATCATCGAGGCATGCAAACTAGCAACTTCGTCTTCAGAATTTGCTAAAGAAAAGGCAAGGCAGTTTGCAAATAAGAATAGATGTCTACGACAACTTTGTCCAGGTGACAAAGCTCTCGTTCTACTTCCTTCAAGGGAGAACAGACTTCTAATTGCATGGAAAGGTCCATATGCAATAGTCTCCAAAATTTCTGATGTCGACTATGTTGTCGATATTGATGGAAAGCATAAAACTTTCCACATAAATATGCTCACAGAATTTTATGAAAGACCTGACTATTTGCAGCCTATTTTCCAGGCTACGGACAATTCACAAGCAACTCGTGGTCAGTACTCATCTCTGTCAGTTATACAGGATGAGGAAACTACTTTTTCTGATGTCAATCTTCCTCTTTCTATGGTCCCACTTTATTCTACGGAATCTTGGAAAAACGTGACCGTTTCTCCAAATCTTTCCGCTGAGGAACATCGACAAGTTTCTTCGATGTTGCAAACATTTCAGGATGTTCTTACAGACATCCCGGGACACACACATGTCATAGAACATGACATTGTGCTAACTGATCACAATCCTATCAGAGTCAGACCATATCCAATACCTATTCATTTCCAGTCTCAAGTCGAAAAAGAGTTGGATGAAATGATACGTTTGGAAATCATTGAACCATCCACTTCAGCATACTCTTCGTCTATGGTTATTGTTCGAAAGAAGGATAATAACATTCGCATTTGCGTAGATTATCGCAAATTGAACCAAGTTACGAAGTTCGATGCTGAACCTATGCCTTCATTAGAAGAGCTACTCAATAAACTTTCTAATTCTAGATTCTTTACCAAACTAGATTTGTCTAAAGGTTATTGGCAAGTCCCGCTAACTGAACGTGCCAAACCTTTTACAGCTTTTTCTACACCTAGGGGTTTATTCCAATGGAATTTCATGCCTTTTGGTCTTATGAACGCCCCTGCTACATTCGTACGCATGATGCGGCGAATTCTCGCATATCGTACAGATGTCATAGCATACCTAGATGATATCTGTCTATTCAGTGATTCTTGGGAAGATCACTATTTGGGTTTATACGAATTACTGTCTACTCTTCGCGAGTATAACTTGACTGCAAAACCCTCTAAAGCCTTTATAGGATTTAGCGAGATTTCTTTCCTAGGTCATCGGGTTGGTCATGGTCTTTTAAAGACAGAGGACCACAATGTTTCAAAAATACTTAACATTTCGGTCCCTAAGACGAAGAAACAAGTAAGGAGTCTATTAGGTTTGATTCAATTCTACGGACGATTCATTCCGAATCTGTCCTCCATTATGGCACCGCTTTCTACTTTATTGAAGAAAGGGTCGCCTAATCTGATCCGCTGGTCTAAAGAATGTCAATCCTCATTGGACCAGGTTAAAGCCCTATTTTCATCTCCACCTATTCTTAAGTTACCTACTATTGAGAAGACTTTTGTTCTTCGAAGTGACGCCTCGTCAACAGGGATTGGGGCAGCACTAATGCAGGAGTATTCTGATACTTTGCATCCGGTGATGTATATCTCTAGGAAATTAAACGCTGCAGAAAAGAATTACTCGGTTTTAGACCGTGAGTTATTGGCTATGGTATGGTCTATTCTGAAGTTACAAAGATTTCTTCTAGGCGCACATTTCATTGTGGAAACCGACCAGAAAGCGCTTACTGCTATTCAGAGCAAAAACTTGAAGAGCTCGAGGTCCACTCGTTATGCCATAGCTCTTCAACCATTTCATTTCTCGGTTCGAGCTATCCGTGGTTCGGATAATGTAATGGCAGACATTCTGTCCAGATGTCCACACGATTCCACATGATTCTTCTGTCATATATATATATTTCCTGATATACAGTCCAATGTTATAATGACATGTTAGTAGATTTTGTCTCACTTTTTTTTTTTTTTTGAGGGAAATTTATAACATTGTACCATGTAATTATCTAAGAAGGCTTAGTTAGTGATATACGGGCCAAAAGATCACTCGGCCACATTTAAATAAATTATTTTCAGGATTGTATTAAGAAATTTACCAGTTGTCTTTAAGATTTGTGTTATTGATATTTTCGCAGCACATCATTGAAGTCTGCGAGTTTATGTCCATTGTGGAACTTTGAGGATATCAAGTCCTGTCCTACATTGGGAGCGGATGATGTCCACATCTTCTTCTATTGAATGTTTTATGTCACCGAAGAGCAACACATGTATTACTTATTAATTACTGTTACTTTATATAATGTAATAATATAGTGCGGTATATTAGTAAATTACACCGCTATTTGCAACACATTGTATGATAACACATAATATATTTAATTTCATATATTGGTATGAGTATAATTTGATTGTCATTATGTTGTTGCCATCATTGTGGCGTGTGTTGGTGGCACCTTCCTGGAATATATCAGCGTATACTTAGATAAATTTTTTCTCTAAGGATCTGAGATATGATCTCAGTGTCGCTCCATGCGTTGAGCTAATTTGTTAGGTATATATCCACGCATCATACGTGCGTTAGGAGCCTAGATTTTTTCCGGCTCCAGGATTTAAAAAAAAAAAAAATGTCCCATTTTTTTTTTTTCCAGGGAGGGTGCGGTAATGTTACGCACGGATCATTATTATTTTTCGTTTGTATAAACATTTTTTCATATGTATGATCATTTTTTTTGACTGAAGTGTGTATTATGTTTTCTATGGTCAAAGGGACATAATCCGAGTTATCGAAACTACAATTTGTTAGGAGTTGCCTTCTCTTGTATAGAGACACGTTCGGTCTATAATTTCTTGAACGAAGCGTGACCACATCTCCTTATTTGGTAGTATCAGTCAACTATGGTAGATGTCTGAAACCTTTCTTAACGCTTCTTTCATGACCATAAAAGGCGCGACTGTGTAAGACTTTTATCTCGAATGTTCTTCGAATCGTCTTATTGTGAACGGCAACTCAGAGATTGTCGTTCTGCGCATGTCAAACCGGGAGTTCGTTCTGTGTGTTCCGCCCAGTTGGGGCAGTTTAGAAATGGTTTAAGAAGCGAGCAGACGCAACTGCGTCTTGTGATTCTCTGAGGGAAATACAGTGTCTTAGTGAGTTAGTTAGCTAACTAGACTATTTCCCAGTATTATGCAGCCTGCCTGGAGGCATATGTTCATGGTTGATTTTCCGAAATAAGGTAATTCCTCTTGTATCGAACTTTATGCTATCGTCTAGAGGTTCGTCATTTTGTCGCCTATTTGCTCGCCTGTGTGATGCAAAATGGAGAGGTACTTTGACTAGGATTAAGTCACCGGTATCTGTATACCTGAACTAGTTAAATATATATGGGTCGCTCTAGACCAACAAGACTGTTGTCTGTGTTCCAGGATTCGTTATATCAGAGATCACGTCCAAGTCAGATGGTTAGACTTAGGAACATTATAAAGGTCGAGCTGACCTGTAGCCCATGTATGCTATTCACGTGCAGACAGTGAACGGACTTATTGTATACAACTGATCTGCTAGCATCAGAATGGGAGCATTTATTATTGTTTATGAACATTGAAGATCTGTAGCTGACACTGTTGCAGAAGTTATAGAAATTATTATTATTTATACAGCTTCACGAACTAGCACTCGATGATTGATGAATTTCTGAATCTATTGAACTGTGATGTCTTATGACGCATATATACAACAGCTATCATTGCTGACTACAGAAATTGTTTTCAATGTGCCATATCATCTTGCTGAACTCGTTAACCATGTTGATGTCATAAGTATCATGACTGTTTTGTGGCGTGCAATAAATGAAAGAAACTTATACAACGAAGTTACCCTTTCTATGACTCTACACGTCATGTTGCCTGTGTGATAACCCATTGAACTGTTCCACTACCACATACACAGCAACATCCTAAATCAGAGAAGACACCTACATCTTACACTTTAACACCAGGTGTCGATAAGGGTGGCAAGTTACCACTTCAGCACAAATCCACCCTTATCAGCCTGCTTAATTTTTTCATAACATATTTTGAAAAAAAGCTTTGGGCAAATAGGACTAAAAGGTACCAAGATTTTGATTGGCTGTAGTTTAAAGGAAGGCGAGAGGGGATTGGCTAACCTAACACTAAAAATATACTTGTAGTAGTAACCGTAGTATTTTGGGAATTGTTTTTTTAAAGTTCGATTTAAAATTCATAGTCGTCTGCTTCTATTGGCCAGCTTAGTTGATATTGAGGAAAAATTGTTAGGCTAGGACGCCATTTCTTTAAAAAATCTTGCCGCGAGACGATGAGATCGGAAGTGTAATTCTAAATACAAATATTATAAACTTCTGGACAGGGCAGTGATAACTTGGGCCAGATCTGCCAGTCATCGTTGTTTGTGTGTAATATTCATTGAAATTGTGGGGTTTTGTGGCCCTGACAGTCACCTAAAACCAGGCTCGTGGGAACTGATTGATTCCTGACTTTGTTGCATAATTTGGGCACGTACTGGAGGTCATTGCCTTTTGTGAAGTGAACCAGATGGTCCATCGAGCCTAGGACAAGACTTATCAGGGTTCTCCTTCGAAGTTAAGTGCCCGTTCGGCACCGAAAGTCTCAACCTCTATGAACTTCAGTTATTAACCACAAAGACTGAAATTATCAAATAAAAGAATTCCACCTGGGATACATGAAAAGAAAATAAACGATAGGGAGTGACGATAACCAACAACCTACCATTATACATATACCAGTATTATCCTATTTAGAAAACTCCAGCTACACACTTTTATTATATTAATACTTGTATTATGGACAGAAGATCCATTGTATAAATTGAATATTGTAAATAATTTCATTGATTTCACTTTTGATTGTCAATCCTGATTCAAACAAATTAGAGTCAGGATAATAAAATGAAAAAAAATTATTAACGTTACACAAAATTCAACCACTGACTTACTTAAGATAGCCTTTTAAAGTGTAGTGTGTATGTGATTGTTGTAGTACTGTTGTGTTGTGTTGGATAATAAAATACTTGTGTATATGTTTAGTTGGTTAATGCAACATTACACTACTTATACATAACCCTAGACACCAAACGTAGTCATCATCATCATACATTCTAGTCAAAGAATAAGTCTGAGTGAGATCATAAAGGTGGTAGCAGAAAGGTACCCTGTAACTTAACATAATATTTATTATATTCAGGGACCTTCACAGCTGACCTCATTCAGTACACTAAGAGTACATAACAACAACATTTTTTAACATCAAATCCACCACAATAAGAGAGACATAAGGGCACTGGGGATAAATCCAGCAAACTTGTACGAGTTTTATGTTATAACAATAATCCGAACCATAATCTTTTTTACTATCCACCTTGTACGAGTTTTTTGTTGTAACAATAATCCGAACTATAATCTTTTTTACTATCCACCTTGTCCGAGTTTTATGTTGTAACAATAACCCGAACTATAATCTTTTTTACATGTACCAGTTTTGTGTTGTAACAATAATTCAAACTATAATCTTTTTTTTTTTATTATCATCCACCTTGTTCGAGTTTTATGCTGTAACATTAACCCGAACTAAAATCTTTTTTATCATCCACCTTGTTCGAGTTTTATACTGTAACAATAACCCGAACTAAAATTTTTTTTTATCATCCACCTTGTTCTAGTTTTATGCTGTAACAATAACCCGAACTAAAATCTTTTTTATCATCTACCTTGTTCAAGTTTTATGCTGTAACAATAACCCGAACTAAAATCTTTTTTATCATCCACCTTGTTCAAGTTTTATGCTGTAACAATAACCCGAACTAAAATCTTTTTTTATCATCCACCTTGTTCTAGTTTTATGCTGTAACAATAACCCGAACTAAAATCTTTTTTATCATCCACCTTGTTCAAGTTTTATGCTGTAACAATAACCCGAACTAAAATCTTTTTTTAATCATCCACCTTGTTCAAGTTTTATGCTGTAACAATAACCCGAACTAAAATCTTTTTTTAATCATCCACCTTGTTCAAGTTTTATGCTGTAACAATAACCCGAACTAAAATCTTTTTTTATCATCCACCTTGTTCAAGTTTTATGCTGTAACAATAATCTGAACCGGTCCTTGTAGTTCCCCTGGGGCCTCTGATGGGACAAAGAACAATAAGATTACTATTTATTCAGGCGACTTATACCGTGTAAAACAAACTGCTACTGACACAGCTACAGGAGAATATGAATGATTTCATACAGGATCCCTGCAAGGGCCCAGATAGATACAGTGGCGACACCATGACCAAAAAAGCGAAATGGGAAATAACTTAATAATTCAAACTGTTTAAGAGAGAGAGGGACAGAGAGAGAGAGAGAGAGAGAGAGAGAGAGAGAGAGCAGAGACATAGAGAGACAGAGAGAGAACAAAACAAACGGGGAGGGATTGGTTAGCTACCTTGTATGCTGTACAATTTAGCACACAATATACACCTTCTTACTTATTGATAGCTTCCCAGTTTTAGTCGATCAGGTCGACACTGTTGGCTAACTTCAGATACACAGTTCACAGCTATACGTAATTTATTTTAATATAAAAGTTGGAAAAAAAGCGTTTATTGAATTTTCCCTCAAGGTGTGAGGATTAGAACCAGATGTTGCAGAAGGAAATATGCAAAGCAATTTTTTTAAAGTCTGGTGCCCTAAAATCAGCGAACGAGAGGAGTTTAAATCTGTCTTCTAAGCTTCCTATAATAGGATAGAATTTTAGCTGACAAAGCACGGATTTATATTTTTATTGGAAATTATATTCGGTGCAAAAGGGATAGATTTTCAATGACTGAAGATAAAATTAAGAATTTGGTCTGAATCTTAACCAAGTTAAAGATATACTTATTCCTGACAGAAGGGTCTTTAATATTTGGACATGCACCCTAATATAACCGACGACCCTGCGTCTTGGTTGCAAAAGGAGGCAAAATTCAATTTGAAAAAAAAAATACAGCAAAGTTTCTAGAAAAATATGGGTTATTCTTAACTGAAGTATGATTACATTTTCATGGATTTTGTGCATTTTGAAGGCCTGACTCACATTACAAGGCTACAGTGGATTGAGTATTGCTCCAGAAAGAATAATACGCTGTACCAGAAGTCGGCATAAGATAGATCCCGACCTACCAGTAGATCACGGGAAATTATTTGGCAGATCCCTAGGTGAAAAGGGTAAAAGAGAAAGAATGTATTCTAGATAAATTTCAGACTAACTCTCTCCCGCCGGCTTTAAAAGCGTTGTATCCCTGGGATTTACGGTACTTTTGTTTTACGCATAACCAGATAACAATAACTCAACAGCTAACTTGCGCAAATTCACTTTGATCGTGAATTACATGAGATATGAAGGCTATTTTTGTTTTCGAGGTGATTTGTTATAATTTAGTTTGAATTTTCCACCGCTTCAAATGACATATAGGCTGCATTGATTCGAAACACAATGAAACCTCAACAAAGACATGGTTTTATCGCGGCAGATCTTTAGAAAGCTCAGTGTCCCTAAAGTAGATTCCCACAGGTCTTGGGTTGACTGCCGCTGCTGTATACCAAATAAATGTCGTGACTGAAGCAGTAGAAGGGGACGCATTGTCATGTAGGCCATAGTGGTTGTTTGGTAGGCCATAGTGGTTTTTTGGTAGGCCATAGTGGTTTTTTGGTAGGCCATAGTGGTTTTTTGGTTTTAAGGACTATCTTCATTGCTCACGGACAACTTCCTCAGCGCTCCGATCTCTTCCCTTAGATCATACAAGGAGGATCTCAGCACAATGCACGAACTTCGTAGCACCGGCGAGAATCCCAGTGTGTGTATATAGGAAACACATTCTATAAATATATTTGGTGCGTAGGTTACTAATGTTTAAATTTTGCCAGGGCAGCGGCCTTATGGCCTGCTCTTTACGATTGCCAACTGCCGAGGGATTTTTAACGTGCGCAACTTGCACACGGGACCTCCTATTTTTTCGCCCTTATCTGAGAAGGCTAGGCATCCGATCTCGCTACCCAGGAGACCAGGGGTGAGTATGGCATTATTAGTCACAGTGACGGCTCAGAAGCGCATTTGAACCATAAATATGACAATGGTCAACAGCAAGACGCTACGACACCAAAATCTTTTATGGTTAAATGTACACCCTAAAACAATAGATGGCCATTGTGACAAGGTATAATAAATCTCTAAAGCTCTGCTAAAAGCTGGACATCCCTAGAAATGAAAGCTCAGATTGAAGAACACAACAGTCATGAGTTAACTCATGAGATCTGGTTGAGAAAGTAACCCAAAGTAACATAAATCTAAAGTCTAGGAACCATCACGGAAAAATACCCCCAGAAACTGTCTAATCCAGTCTAGCTTTCACTTCGTGGGAAGTCTGGTTATATTCTAGAATGGACATGCTTCAAAAATGCAACCAAGCAAATAAAGAAGCCATAGAAAAGTAATTAATACAAACATAAAATGGGATTACAATTAACCAATTAACATATTTGGGTCACATCGAAATTGATAAAATTTTACTGAAAGTCATGATGGAGGGACAGGTTTCAGGTTTGGGCGCAAGGTGCACAGAACGATATGAGAGGAAATGGAAAGAAGTGGCTTGGATATCTGTGGGAGTTCTTGCGTTCTTCAACATACTAGTGTTAGCGTATGTGTGCAACAAAGAGTCTCAGTTTGTCTTCTAATCACGGCCAGTGGTGTAAGAGGCAGCGTTAGAGAATCTTTTTATGTGTTCTCCTCACGTTAAATAATGTGTATATGTAGAGTGTTTGCTTATCTCAGATTAACATTAACACTGTTCAGTCTCTTTTACAGCATCACCTGGACATTGTACAACATTGGTGCACAATTAATAGTCTGTCCATTAATAAAAACAAAACTCAATCTTTGATTATCTCAACCCGCCAAAAGATTCTGCACTGTCAACCAAATACGTTATCTTTATCTCTAGATAAACGTATTAAGCAAGTTACGGACCACAGCCTGTTGGGTGTGGTCATCGACCAGTCTCTAAGCTGGAAGTCACATGGCTATTTCATCGCAAACAAGATCTCACAAAAATTGTTTCAACTCTCAAAAATCAAACATCTTTTATGTCCACACTCTAGACTTATATTCTATTATGCACATATTCAAAGTCACCTTTCTTATTGCTCAAATATCTGGAGTCGCTGTGGCTTGTCGTTTTTGAAACGCCTAGAATCCCTACATAAAAGGGCGCTACTTGTTTGCCTGAATGATAACATTCCCAGTGCTCAGCTATTTTCACAGCTGAATGTTCTTCCTCTTAAAAAATTCTTCTTCTTCCAAGATCTCCTATTTGTGCAACAAATTTTACACGGCAGAACGCCTTCATACTTGCAAATGTTCTTTCGCTATAAGTACTGCTCATATTTTATACGTGGCGACCTACTTTTGGACATTCGCATAACCTCGAACTGACCTCTTCCGAAGTTGTTTTAGTTATGCAGGTGCTTTAGCATGGAATTCCCTACCCAAGGCTGTCAAAACTGATAATTACAGCACATTCAAAAGACATCTGCATTCACATGTCATGAAATATTGTACACACATTTAACGACAATTCTGTTTCAGTTATTTCAACGTTTCCAGGAGCATTTAACTATCATTGTAATATTTTCATTTTAAATTGAGTTTTTGATATTAAGTAGCTTTATTGCTTGACCCCTCTCTCTCTCTCTCTCCTCTCTCTCTCTCTCCCTCTCTCTATGTGCGTGAATGACTATGAGTAGATGTACTTGTGTGTGCTAAGTTTCTGATTGTGATGATAATATTAATTGATCCTGTCTGACGTTGTTAATATTTTAATTTTTAAAACGCTGAAAATTGTATTGCAGGGCAGAAATGTAAAAAAGACAATTATGCCTATTTCTTTACCCTGATGAAATAAAGATTTCTTTCGTTCGTTCGTTCGTTCGTTCTCTTGAAGTAGAATAATGTGTATATGTGGAGTGTTTACTTATCTCAGGTTCTGTTCTCGTCACGTTAAATAATGTGTATATGCGGAGTGTTTGCTATCTCCGGTTTTGTTCTCGTCACGTTAAATAATGTGTATATATGTAGAGTGTTTGCTTATCTCAGCTTCTGTTCTCGTCACGATGAATAATGTGTATATGTAGAGTGTTTGCTTATCTCAGGTTTTGTTCTCGTCACGTTAAATAATGTTTGTATGTGGAGTGTTTGCTTATCTCAGCATCTGTTCTCGTCACATTGAATAATGTGTATATGTAGAGTGTTTGCTTATCTCAGGTACTGTTCTTGTCACGTTGAATAATGTGTAAATGTAGAGTGTTTGCTTGTCTCAGGTACTGTTCTTGTCCCGTTGAATAATGTGTAAATGTAGAGTGTTTGCTTGTCTCAGCTTCAGTTTTCGTCACGTCAAGTGGTGTATAATGCAATGTTTAAGATGGCTAACTGAAACTTCATTAACAAATGCAGTCATTGTATCAGACTCTCAGTCCATGCTTCGAGAGGTTCAAAATGGTTGGTTAAGACATGAATTGTAAACATTCATAGAAGCTTAGAATCTGCAGGTGCTGGTGTGGATCTACTGTCCTGGCCATGCTGGGGTACTAACGAACGAACGAACGAACTTTATTTTCGAAGGGTTAAGAATTGGGCGCGCAGGCCCGTCTAACATTCTGCCTTTCCACTCTCATTTTATCTTGCATACTACGAGTCGTATATCCTTTCATTCCCACATTTTACTTTAAGCATTAATTTAAAGGCATGCAACATTATAAAGTTAACATAGCAGCATTCATTTACAGTATGCAATCATAATAAAAAATGGGTAGGTTTTTTTTTAAACAAACAAGATAGTAATTGAAAAAAAAGTAAATAAATAAATAAAAAATAAAATAAAATAAACAAAACAATAAATAAATAAAATAAATAAATTCTGTATACCGACAGTCACTCATGCGGTCAAACCGTCTACAATTAATCTGCATTTTTGAATGTGTCATCAATCATCAATACAAAAATTACATAAACACATTCTCGCTTATATCCATACATTCTTGGTGGAAAATGAAATAATACTAATAACACTTTCTTACGCACTTCTGTAGCAGGAAAAGTCTTTGAGCAGTTTAAAAAAAAATGTATATATGCTTATTCTCATATACATCATCCCATTTAAGAAAACGAAAACATTCACATTTCTAAAGTACAGTGCTATGCGGGTACATTCTCACAAACATTACATTATATAATAATATTACATGGATATAAAACAAATTATTCACATTAAAAAAAAAATAAATAAAAAAAAAGAGCGGAAGAGAAAAAGAAATGTTGACCTGTGTATGAGATGTTGACAGGCAAATGCTGTTTCTATGGGGGTAGATAATCAGTGTTGAGGAAGTGTTTGAAAAGTGCTTTGTTAAATGAATATTGTGTGGGTAAGCTTTTCAGGTGGTGTGGAAGGCGGTTCCATAAGTAGGCTCCAGAGTAGGCTAGACTCTTTTTGAACAGGTCGATCCATGGTTTGGGCAGATGTAACTGATGTAATTGTTGTCCCTCTCTTCTACTGGTTTAAAACAATGATCGTAGGTACGGCGGGGCATTGTTAGATAGAATTGTATGAGTCAGCTTGGCTTTGTTGTAGAGAAGACTTTTTTTTTTAGGGACAGTATTTTGGGTTCTTTTCCTGTCCTTGTGTGTGGTATCGTGCGATTATCGGTGATCAGACGTACTGCTCTCTTATGCAGTGCGTGCAGTCTCTTTGAGGTGGTAGCAGGGCAACCATCCCATAGTGTAGAGCAGTAATCTAGATGTGTCTGTATATGTGAGGTGTAGAACAATAGTCTAGTGTCTGCGTCTAAGAAGTGTTTTATTTTGGCTAGCTGGTACGTCTTTTGAGCTAAGTGTTTGGTTAAATTCCGTACATGGGAGATCAACATAGATTTCGTTTTTGCTGTGTTTACTGGCATACGATTCATATTACTCCATTTTGTTAGATTGTCTACATCGCTTTGAAGAGTTATTTCAAGTGCCACGCAGTCATTGTCACTAGTGTAGATAGTACAATCATCTGCAAAGAGGTCACATGTTGAATATTTTAGATGTAGTGGCAGGTCGTTGATGAACATTGCGAAGAGTAGGGGCCCAAGAATAGAACCCTGCGGTACTCCTGTATCTATCTTCGAGAAATCTGATGTCGAGTTGTTATGAAGCACTAACTGTTGTCGATCTGCCAGGAATTATTTGATGATGTTTAGTGGATTAGGGACCATTCTGAGGGTTTCCAACTTTTGAACCAAGATAGTGTGGTCAATCATGTCAAATGCTTTTTTGAAGTCAACAAAAACAGCACCACCTAATTTTCCATCATTTACGTTCGACAGCCAGTTATCTGCCATTTTGGTGAGAGTTGTATAACAGGAATGTTTGGGTCTGAAACCTGAATGGCTCTCAATGAGCAGTTTGTTTGTTGTTAAGTGTTGAAATGTGCTGTTGTAAATGTGTTTCTCTAGTGGTTTTGAAAGAAATGATAGAAGGGATATTGGTCTGTAACTGTTGGGATCGCTATGTGAGCCAGATTTATAGAGAGGATACACTTTGGCAGATTTAAATGCTGTTGGGAAGTAGTTGTGTGCAATACATTGGTTGTATACATAAGGTTAAGGAGTCGCAAATGATGGGTGCAGCGTAACGTAGAATCTTATTGCTGATACCATCAAGCCCAGATGAATTGTTGTTCGACTTGAGATGGCTAATTTGTTTTGAAGTGGTTACTAAAATGAGTTGCCGTGAGGGAGCAGCTTTTTGGTAAAGAGTTTAGTGACTTTGATTTGTGTTAGTGTTCTAATGGCTGCCCAGACTTCTTTACTGTTTGCTTTGTCTTGAATCATCTTTCTGAAATTTAGTTTCTTTTCCTGACGAATGCGGTATTGTACTTTGTTTCTTAGCATCCGATACCTGCTGAAATCTTTGAGCTTATGTGCTTCGTCCCGCTCTCTAATTGTTGATAATATTTCGTTGATTATCCATGGGGTCTTTCTGATGTTTTTGACACGAACCTGCTTTATAGGTTATATGAAGGGTAAAACCGGAAACGTCCCTTGTTTCACGTGAACCGTTAATTTGTAGAACTGACTCAATACTGGTTTATATACTTATATGCTTTATAGGAACATGTTTGTCGAATACGTTGTTGAAAGTTTGTGTCCAATATGTTATGGCTTCTTCTGGATGCGGAAGTTGGTACACGTATGAGAGAGGGGATATTTCTAGGTCTTGTAGGAATAATTGAAGGTTAAAGTTTTTGAAATTCCTGTAATGGACTGTGATGTGTTCCGTTTTATGTGCTTTGAACCCCTTTCTCGTCCAGGTACAGCAAATAGGATAGTGGTCACTTAATGCTGTCTGTGTGACTGTGCATTCTATAATGTTTTCTGGGCAGATCGTATAGATATGATCAATTAGTGTAGATGATGAGTCTGTTCCTCTCGTGGGTTGATTGACTAACTGTGTGAGGTTGTATGAGATGGTGATATCATTCCACGTGTTGTTCGGTTTTTGAAGGTCAATATTGAAATCCCCCAGAAGAATAATTTTCTTCGAAGAAGCCCAAACGTTGTCCATCATTCGTAAGAATGTGTCAAACCATACAGTAGAAGAGCTAGGGTTTCGGTACAGATAACAAGCAACAATAGTAATAGCAGTGTTTGAGAATCTCAGATCTGGTCTTGTCACATTCCTAGTTCATAGACAGTGTTTGAGTATTTCACTATTAGTTCTTGTCATGTTCATTGGTGTATAAGGCAATGTTTGATTGTCTCAATGTATGTCCTCGTCACGTTCAGTTGAATATATACAGTGTTTAATTATCTCTCCACCAGTTCTCGTCACGTTCAGTCGAGTATAGACAGTGTTTAAGTATTTCTCCACTAGGTCTCGTCGCGTTTAGTCGAGTATAGACAGTGTTTAAGTATCTCTCCACCAGTTCTCGTCACGTTCAGCCGAGTATAGAAAGTGTTTAAGTATCACTCTAACAGTTCTCGTCACGTTCAGTCGAGTATAGACAGTGTTCAAGTATCTCTCGACTAGGTCTCGTCACGTTTAGTCGAGTATAGACAGTGTTTAAGTATCTCTCCACCAGTTCTCGTCACGTTCAGCCGAGTATAGAAAATGTTTAAGTATCTCTGCACCAGTTCTCGTCACGTTCAGTCGAATATAGACAGTGTTTAAGAATCTCACAGTGTGTTCTCGTCACGCTCAGTTGTGTATAAACAGCTTAGGAATGTCTCACCATCAGTTTTCGTTACGTTCAGTTGTGTATAAACAGCTTAGGAATGTCTCACCATCAGTTCTCGTTACGTTCAGTTGTGTATAAACAGGTTAGGAATGTCTCACCATCAGTTCTCGTTACGTTCAGTTGTGTATAAACAGCTTAGGAATGTCTCACCATCAGTTCTCGTTACGTTCAGTTGTGTATAAACAGCTTAGGAATGTATCACCATCAGTTCTTGTTACGTTCAGTTGTGTATAAACAGCTTAGGAATGTCTCACCATCAGTTCCCATTACGTTCAGTTGTGTATAAACAGCTTAGGAATGTCTCACCATCAGTTCTCGTTACGTTCAGCTGTGTATAAACAGCTTAGGAATGTCTTACCATCAGTTCTCGTTACGTTCAGTTGTGTATAAACAGCTTAGGAATGTCTCACCATCAGTTCTCGTTACGTTCAGTTGTGTATAAACAGCTTAGGAATGTCTCACCATCAGTTCTCGTCACGTTCAGATGTACATATATCGTGACACAAAAAAAAAATCACGACGCAACCCAGACGAGTTTCTACTGAATCCTTCGTCTTTAGATTGTGTCGTGGCTAAATACCACCTCTGATTCAACCCTTTAATCCTCCAGGTCTGTTTCTCTCTATGTCCACGAAGGGTCCAGTGGATTCCGTCTCAAAGTTGTTTGTCTGTTTGTGTATTTAGCAAACCGATCCATCTCGTTCAGTTTACTTTGAATTTACAGTCAAATGTAGATAGATGTTTGTAAGAATAGGACTACTCCATTTACAGTAATGACGAAAGAGACGACTAATATGAGGTTGTGTATTGAGCTAGCAACCTCATCATGTAAAACGTATTTCTACATGTAGTACAGGCTTCCTGTAAGTGGACCAGCTTGTCACAAAACGGTTTGTGCGCTCTCATGTCCACTCTGGCAGGATTGCATTACAAAGCAGGGGAGGCAATTCCGTGACACAGCTTCAGAGGTAGTATCATGCTCCGCAAGGAGTAAAAGGGGAAATGCGGATGATGCGTCTGTTTGTTCTTGAATTTCTGTGTATGTCTCCAAAAATTTTAAATTGTCATTTGACAGCATAATAATATAAACTTTTTCTTACCCTATCAGAGATAGTAAAGCCGACACGATGTGAATAATAACAAAACAATATTGAAACTGTTCAAGTTCTCAACTAAAATAAACATACTTAGTTTCTGTAGCTTTGGGTGGCTAGAAGATGTCTAGGCGAAAATGTGACAACTAAAAGCCACTGACAGAAGACAGCTTCAGACCACCGTTGTGTCTTCTCAAGAACTCTTGATACCTTTATCTTAAGGGGAGGTTTTACCTAAAAAATTTTTTTTTAATTTTTGTCTTTACAAGCTCCAATTTTTTTGGGCATGTTTAGGACATCAAAGCATCTAATAAAAAATGCTGTATCATTGGAAAATAATTATATTGGGTCCTAATTTGCATATTGTTACTAAAAGTAGAAACTTTTTTGTGTCAAGATGCACACTTTATTTGCAAAGATAGGACATTGGAATTTGGCTTGCACATAGATCACAGCATTCTCAAGACTCCCTTCTAGTTTCATTTTCATAAACTGTCCGAGTGATGTTTTATGAATTTTCAAAAATTAGACCCATTTTTCTTGATAAAAATACAGGGTAGAGATACTTTAAAAATTCACTGATCAAAAAGTTACAGGTTTATACTTTTAAAATTAGAAGGGGACAAGCACTATAGTATGAGATCATAGTATACTGTTGCGTGCATATTTTGACGCACATATTACAAAAATCGATATGGCTATTTAATATGGGAAAAAATATAGACAGTCATTCATTGGTGTATGAAAATGCTGTCTATGGGTAAAGCGAGGTAATCCATGTTTGATTCACACTTTTGATTATAGGAGTAATCGTTCTTGATATTGATCCGGCGCACGGATATTGCTCTTATGTTTGTACTTATTTTTTAGGGCCAGAAAATAGATTAATTTGCTTATTATGTTTATGGCCTGAATTCATATGTATTACATATTATTAGTACAAGTAGAATCAGTCCTATATTGTATATTTTGGATGGGTAGGCGGGACTAGATTCTTGTTATTCCGCTCTGGCGGAAGTATGAGTTGTCTTGAGAAGTCGTGATGAGTTCCGATGTACCGTGATAATGGCGGGTACGCATTTTCAAAGGGCTGGTAGATTCTTAAGGAAAAATTAGTTATGAAGTGGTTTTCTTCTATAGGAGATGGTGCCTCTACTAGAGTTTGTGTTAGAGACTCTCCTAAGGTACGGTACAATGTATAATTCGGACTCCATGTATTGCCAGACCCTATTTTGATGATCTCATGTCGGTTAGACCTAGATGGAACATTGTGCTTCGTATCGCCAGGGTCGGGTTTTGTATCGACGAAGATGACAGGCTTTCCTACAGCGGTTATGGCTACGTGAATTAACCTGATTACCGTAGAGCTGTATGGAAACATTTATGAAACTATTTATATGCATATTATAAATTAACTTTGGCTTATATTCACCTTCCTACGAGTGAGTGAGCGGCAACTCAGGGAGGCGGCCATGTTGTGTTCCTGTCATCATATTTTCTGATTACTGTCCAAAGAACGGGGCATGTACCTTATTACTCGGACAGTGACAGGGAGGTCTCAATCTTGATAGAAACCCCCTTTTCGTGGTTCCATAATATACTACAAACTATGGACGTCAAGCAACTTTAATTATTTACCGATCTGCCTTCACTGACGCGTTTAGTCAGATAGGGGATGCGGCCATAATGTATCATGACATTGAACTTTTGATGTACTACCCATTATTTATGAATGTGTCATGATTTCGGATCTGCTATGTATGCCTACAAATTGATGTGTCAACATACCCATGATGTACTCGTTATGTCCCAGTGTGTACGTCTGAATAAATTGTGTAAACAAAGATTCCAGCAGTCTGCATTGGTGCCTTGTAGACACAAGTGTATGAGTGATTAGATTGGTCAGAACACGAACAGTACACCATTCGCGTTGATCACAGTCTACACGTCTACTCCATACATACACCATCCTGCGTCGGTTGAAGTGACCAAGCTTAGGGCCTGCTTCCCCTGGAGCCTTAGAGGGAAACGACTATTTACAGCTGCCTTTGCCTTCCCTAACTCAGGACTAGGGTGAGTTACCCATTTACCGCTGGGTAAACTTGGAGCATGCCTGATCTCAACAACTCTGTACACTGCTTCACAGACTGACACTTACAGAGCGTACGATTGAAAACTAAATTTTACAGTGGTGAACCAGATTCCTGGGTCCAGCCTACGCAGTTTTGTGTTGAGAATCACAGTTTACAGTTGAAAGAACATTTGTTTGACCACATCAACACCAGTAGGACAGCTATACAGTCGATGTCAGCTTGACCTGTATTACCGATAGGATGCTGTATCTAGGTCAGCGCTTGTTGACAGTTTTTCGCTGTACAGACGGTATTACACAGGACAGTTGTATCAAGTGTAGAAAATATCTGGAGCAGTATTGTTGACATTTCTCAACGTACAGAAAAATCACAGTGTTGTTGAACATAAATTGCATAGTTCATCGTTGGATCTTCATATGCTCAACAAAGAAAAAAAAATTGAACTGTGTAATAGTTTAAAATTAAATCTAGTACTCAATAAAGTGGCAAGTTATTAGTATTAAAATAAACTGTGCCTGCTTTACAACACTATACCTGCAACACATTCCATTCATGATATAAATTATATTGTATGCTATATGCTATTTATGTTTACATGTTATTTGTTTATATGTGTAGGTGTTTATATGTTGCGGGCCTGGATGGGAGGTGACTAGAACAGGAAATACCGAGTGATATTGGTCTTGTTCTGGCGTTCTATAGGGAGCAATTTCTTAATTGAAATTTGCATGCAACATAGTTTGCAAATATTTGGTTAGTTGTGACGACTGTTTCATATTTGTATTTGTAACATTTTTTCTGTTCTTTATTTTTGTTTGATTTGTTTGTATAATTGTAGGTCTCATCTTTCCTTTCATTTCAGTTTTTTACACCCTTATGTTTATACACTGTGGCGTTATTTGTCTTGTTATCTTATTGCAGTTATCATCACGGTTTCTGTGATCATTTTTTTTCATTTTTCCTATTTAATTTAATTTGATCTCTGCAAATGTGTTCATATTGTCTTTTCTTGTTTGTCCTTTGTAATGTCTTTAGTTGACATATGACATAGGAGTTATAGTGGTATACACTGATAGTATAGTACAGATCAGTACTTTATGATTATTTTCCACAGGTACCCAAGTGATCTTTGATTACATTGAGGTATACAAGACCTTTGTAAGGCTTGTCTCCCACAGTATTTGAGATACAGTTATTGTTGTCCACAGGTACTCAAGTTATCATTGGTTATTATAAACCATACAAGTTTGCACTAAGACTAAGTCTATGGTATAGACTTGTCTCCCATTAAAGTGAAATAGGGTAATTTATTTACTTTTTCAGGTTTCTGATTTAAGAAGACAAGATGTCTACATTAGATTATTTTATTGCACAAGGAAAATCCCTTGATAAGACTGGGAAAGACTTAGAACAATGGGCTGTTGCTCAATATGACAAAGCATTAGCTGCAGAAGAGAGAAAAGCTGCTGCTGAAGAGAAAAAAGCTGCTGCAGAAGAGAGAAAAACTCTGGCTGAAGAGAAAAGATTAGAAAGAGAAGCTTTTGCTGAAGAGAGAAAAGCTCTGGCTGAAGAAAAAAGATTAGAAAAAGAAGCTGATATTGCTGCTGAACTAAAGAAATTGCAGATGCAAGTGGAGGAAAGGAGATTTGATGCAGAACAGAAGAAATTGGAAGCTGCTGCAGAACAGAAAAAATTAGAAACTGCTGCTGCTGCAGAACAGAAAAAATTAGATGCTGCTGCAGAACAGAAAAAATTAGATGCTGCTGCAGAACAGAAAAAATTAGATGCTGCTGCAGAACAGAAAAAATTAGATGCTGCTGCAGAACAGAAAAAATTAGAAGCTGCTGCTGCTGCAGAACAGAAAAAATTAGATGCTGCTGCAGAACAGAAAAGATTAGATAGAGAAGCAGAAGAGAGAAAAGCAATAAGAGAACATGAGTTTGAATTAGAGAAATTAAAATTGACATATATGAGTAATGTTAATCAGGCATCTGGTGGTAATGGTAAACCCTTTGTGTACAAGGTCAAGGTACCAGCGTTCAACCCTACCAGTGATGACATAAAATTTTGGCTTTCTAGATTTGAACGGGCTTGTCGAGCTCATAATGTTGACAAATCACAGTATGTGAATCGGTTGTCTGAAAATCTAAAAGGGGAGTCTCTGAGTAAGTTATATTTCGTTGAAGAGGCCGACAAGGATAATTATGATGCTATTAGGGCAGCTTTGATAAAGAGATATCAGCTGTCTGAGGAAGGTTATCGTCTTTTGTTTAAAACAATGAGACCTGAGGTAGGTGTAGAATTCTCAGAATTCATCTCAAAAGCACGAATTACACTTTCACGATGGATTGAATTATCCAAAACAGAGAAAACATTTGATGGTCTTACGGATTTATTGCTAAGAGACAAGGTCATGTCTTCTGTAAATAAATCATTCTTAGAGTTCTTACATGAGCGTAAACCTGGTACATTAAAGCAAATGGAAGAATATTGTGACCAGTATGCCACGGCGCCCCCTGACATGATTCTTGGTAACTCTAACATTAAAGAGAGTATGCCAGTTGCTTCGGCAACAGAATATAATCAGAATTACTCACACAAATTCCAAGGAGCTAAAAATAAATTTGATAAAAAGGTTAATTGGAATAAGTATCAAAACCAAGATAACCACTCAAATCAAAGTTCTTCTTTGAAGAACTGGAATCGGGCAGATAGTCCTCGACACGCGAGGGGTACCCATAATGTTAGACATTCTCGGAAAGGGAGTAGCTATAGGAACTACCCAAGTGCTTCATGGAGACAAAAGAAACAATATTACAGGGATACTCAATATAATGAGCGTGATGATTATGATCATGAATATTATGATTCAAACCCAAATAGGGGTTATAACAGAGGAAATAATAATTATAGAGACAATTATAACCGAGGTAGATCACAACACAAAAGACATGGTAAATCGTATTACCAGGCTAACTCTGCACAACAGGAGTTCCACGACACCGATAATCAGAATAATGATAAAAAAAGACTCCAATAGTGTAGCAAATTCCGCTTTCGATTTTGCTAGAGCATCTCAGTGTTCGCAATGCAAAACATTATTCGATCCAACCACAGTTTCTACTTTAAGCTGCGGTCACCCGCTTCCCGCGCTCCATGCGTCAATCGCGCATAATGGAAGGGGTGCTCTTGTCTTTAATAAGGGCCTAATAGATGGTACTCCGGTATCAATTCTTTTCGACTCGGGGTGCACTACCATCGGAGTGAGGCAATCACTCGTAAATCCTTCTCGAGCTACAGGCAATATAGTCAAATGTGTAACATTTGGTGGCACATTGGAGAAGTACTCCACTGCCATTATCAATATTGCTACGCCTTTCTTTACAGGAGAGGTGCAAGCATGTCTCTTGCCGAATCCGATCGCTGATCTTATCATCGTTCGCATTCATGGAGTGAAAGAATGCACTCCACAGCAAATTTCTAATTGGGAAAATGTTAATATGCAATCTGCTAATGCAGTAATCACTAGGGCTCAAGCTCTTAATATGCCACAATCTTCACATTCTGAAGATAATGATGCGCAGATCCAAGATGATCCCTTGGAAATTTCCCATGATTCCTTTATCAAACAGCAGGAAGATGATCCTACTCTAAAGAAATTCTTTACTCTGGCAACAAAAGGTGATCCGAATAAGGATACAAATCGTAAATCTTGGATTACGATCAGGAATGGCGTACTTGTACGTATGGTACAAGACTCCGCTAAGTCCATTCATTCTCAAATCCTTGTGCCTAAAAATATGAGAGTTAAAATCTTACAGCACGCTCATGATTCGCAGTGTGCTGGACATATGGGTTTTTCCCGTACTAAAGCTAGAGTTCTTCAATCTTTCTTTTGGCCTGCTGTGAATAAGGACATACGAATCTATTGTCGATCTTGTAAAGTATGTCAAGAGATTAAATCCAGAGGTCCACGCCATGATGCACCTATTCAGGCTGCAGACATTCCCATTCGACCATTTCAAAAAATGGCGATAGACATCATTGGTCCATTTAAGATAAAGTCTGCTAGAGGACACCAATTTATTTTGACGTGTGTTGATATGTGCACACGTTGGCCGGAGGCTGTTCCTCTAAAGAGCATAACTACTGCTGATGTCGCAGATGCTCTTTGGTTAATATTTTCTCGTCTGGGGTTTCCAGCAGAAATATTATCCGACCATGGTACCCAACTCATATCGGATACCATGTCTCAAGTAATGTCGACTCTTAAGATAGAGAGATCGCTGAGTAGTATTTATCATCCTATGTCCAATGGGATGGTGGAACGTTTGAATAGAACTCTGAAAAACCTACTAGGTAAGATAACAGAAGATCATCCTCAGGATTGGGATAGGGTTTTACCCGCGGCTCTCTTTGCATATAGAGAGGTCGCCAACGAACATACAGGATTTTCTCCCTTTGAACTTGTCTTTGGCGCGAAACCGCGAGGTCCTATGTCCTTACTTCATGATCTTATAACTGCTGATAATATTGTCGATGACACAAAATCCTCTTATGAATATGTCATCGCACTTAGACACAAGATTATTGAAGCATGCAAATTGGCAACTGCTTCTTCTGAATTTGCGAAACAGAAGGCAAGGGAATTTGCCAATAAAAAGAGATGCTTGCGACAACTTTGTCCAGGTGACAAAGCATTTGTCTTGCTACCTTGTAGGGAAAATAGACTTCTTATTTCTTGGAAAGGTCCGTACGATATAATATCAAAAGTTTCCGATGTTGACTATATCGTCGATATTGACGGGAAGCGTAAAACCTTCCACATCAACATGCTCACGGAATTCCATGAACGTCCTGATTATTTACAACCTGTTTTCCAGGCAACGGACGATTTTCCAGTCCAACATGGACAGTACTCATCTCTGTCAGTAATACAGGATGAGGAAACGAGTTTCTCGGATGTAAATTTACCTTTTCCAATGATTCCTCTTAACTCTAATGAATCATGGAAAGATGTTGCAATTTCTCCAGAATTATCTCCAGGAGAGCAGAAACAAGTTTCTACTATGTTAGAACAATTTCAGGATGTCCTTACTGACATTCCTGGTCAAACTGATGTCATTCAACATGACATTATTCTTACTGACCATAGTCCTATAAGAGTCAGACCGTATCCTATCCCGATACATTTTCAAGCACAGGTAGAGAAAGAGTTAGATGAGATGATAGAGTTAAAAATTATTGAACCATCCACATCAGCATATTCTTCGCCGATGGTTATTGTACGAAAAAAAGACAATAACATACGTCTTTGCGTGGATTATCGCAAATTGAATCAAGTGACTAAATTTGATGCTGAACCTATGCCTTTACTAGAAGAGCTACTTACGAGACTATCGAATTCTCATTTCTTTACTAAACTCGATTTGTCTAAGGGATATTGGCAAGTTCCACTATCCGAACACGCCAAACCGTTTACTGCTTTTTCGACGCCTAGGGGTCTATTCCAATGGAATTTCATGCCTTTCGGTCTTATGAACGCCCTTGCAACATTTGTACGCATGATGCGTCGAATCCTATCTCATCGCTCAGATGTCATTGCGTATCTTGATGACATCTGCCTTTTCAGTGATACTTGGAACGATCACTATAATGGGATAAATGAACTATTGTCTATCTTACGCGAGCATAACCTGACAGCGAAACCATCGAAAGCATGTATTGGTTTTAGCGAAATATCTTTCTTAGGACACCGTGTTGGTCATGGGTTCCTAAAAACAGAAGACCATAATACAAGTAAGATACTTAACATTTCTATTCCTAAGACTAAAAAGCAAGTGCGAAGTCTCTTAGGTCTAATACAATTTTATGGACGATTCATTCCGAATCTGTCCTCCATTATGTCACCTCTTTCTTCCTTGCTAAAGAAAGGGTCTCCTAATGTAGTCCATTGGACTCAAGAATGTCAATCCTCTTTGGATAAGGTTAAAACTATGTTTTCTACTTCACCTATCCTAGTATTGCCTTCTAAGGATAAGACATTTATTCTTCGTAGTGACGCTTCATCCACCGGGATTGGAGCAGCACTAATGCAAGAGTACTCTGGAACTCTGCATCCTGTGATGTATATTTCTCGGAAATTAAATGCCGCAGAGAAGAATTACTCGGTCCTAGACCGTGAATTATTGGCTATGGTTTGGTCAATCCTTAAACTGCAAAGATTTCTTCTGGGCGCGCATTTCATTGTGGAAACTGACCAGAAAGCTCTTACGGCTATTCAGAGTAAAAATCTGAAGAGCGCGAGATCAACGCGATACGCGATTGCTCTACAGCCATTTCATTTTTCGGTGCGAGCTATCCGTGGGTCAGAAAATGTGATGGCAGATATTTTGTCTAGATGCCCACATGATTCATAACTGTTATACAACTTTGATACAGTTGTTTCTATGTTGAAATGTGTACACATATGTAATATATCATATATTGATTGTAACACTACTTAGCGGTTCATTGATATTTATTCACCGCTGATCTTTCAATGTTTTTCGTCTTTGATGATCATGATGTTAAGATATCTTAGATGAAATTTATGTATAAACTAATGTGGAAATTGTGTCATTGCTAATATTGTAGTATGCGTTGGTGACACCTCTCTGGAAATATTAATACTTAGAGAAGTACCTTCTCTAAGGTCATAAAACTTATGCTTATCATCTGCGCATTGTTATTGGTGCGTTGTGAGCCTATTGTATGTTGCTCCTAGATGTATTTAAAAAAAAAAAAAATGTACCATTTTTTTTTCCCGAGGGGTGTGGTAATCTGTTGCGTGCATATTTTGACGCACATATTACAAAAATCGATATGGCTATTTAATATGGAAAAAAATATAGACAGTCATTCATTGGTGTATGAAAATGCTGTCTATGGGTAAAGCGAGGTAATCCATGTTTGATTCACACTTTTGATTATAGGAGTAATCGTTCTTGATATTGATCCGGCGCACGGATATTGCTCCTATGTTTGTACTTATTTTTTAGGGCCAGAAAATAGATTAATTTGCTTATTATGTTTATGGCCTGAATTCATATGTATTACATATTATTAGTACAAGTAGAATCAGTCCTATATTGTATATTTTGGATGGGTAGGCGGGACTAGATTCTTGTTATTCCGCTCTGGCGGAAGTATGAGTTGTCTTGAGAAGTCGTGATGAGTTCCGATGTACCGTGATAATGGCGGGTACGCATTTTTCAAAGGGCTGGTAGATTCTTAAGGAAAAATTAGTTATGAAGTGGTTTTCTTCTATAGGAGATGGTGCCTCTACTAGAGTTTGTGTTAGAGACTCTCCTAAGGTACGGTACAATGTATAATTCGGACTCCATGTATTGCCAGACCCTATTTTGATGATCTCATGTCGGTTAGACCTAGATGGAACATTGTGCTTCGTATCGCCAGGGTCGGGTTTTGTATCGACGAAGATGACAGGCTTTCCTACAGCGGTTATGGCTACGTGAATTAACCTGATTACCGTAGAGCTGTATGGAAACATTTATGAAACTATTTATATGCATATTATAAATTAACTTTGGCTTATATTCACCTTCCTACGAGTGAGTGAGCGGCAACTCAGGGAGGCGGCCATGTTGTGTTCCTGTCATCATATTTTCTGATTACTGTCCAAAGAACGGGGCATGTACCTTATTACTCGGACAGTGACAGGGAGATCTCAATCTTGATAGAAACCCCCTTTTCGTGGTTCCATAATATACTACAAACTATGGACGTCAAGCAACTTTAGTTATTTACCGATCTGCCTTCACTGACGCGTTTAGTCAGATAGGGGATGCGGCCATAATGTATCATGACATTGAACTTTTGATGTACTACCCATTATTTATGAATGTGTCATGATTTCGGATCTGCTATGTATGCCTACAAATTGATGTGTCAACATACCCATGATGTACTCGTTATGTCCCAGTGTGTACGTCTGAATAAATTGTGTAAACAAAGATTCCAGCAGTCTGCATTGGTGCCTTGTAGACACAAGTGTATGAGTGATTAGATTGGTCAGAACACGAACAGTACACCATTCGCGTTGATCACAATCTACACGTCTACTCCATACATACACCATCCTGCGTCGGTTGAAGTGACCAAGCTTAGGGCCTGCTTCCCCTGGAGCCTTAGAGGGAAACGACTATTTACAGCTGCCTTTGCCTTCCCTAACTCAGGACTAGGGTGAGTTACCCATTTACCGCTGGGTAAACTTGGAGCATGCCTGATCTCAACAACTCTGTACACTGCTTCACAGACTGACACTTACAGAGCGTACGATTGAAAACTAAATTTTACATATACAAAGTTTAAAGCCTTTAGCTTTAAAACTTTTTGAGTAATCCTGACATGATGTCATCAAAATTGCTGAAAAACAATATCGTAGAAATAAGCAAAATACAGGGAAAACATACCTTAAAATAGTCATACTCACATTATAATCCACCAATTGCATATCCATTCTCTTTGTTGGTACTCTTATAATCCAGGAAAGATTTTCTGTGCCTGTATTCTGCTTTTTTCATATCATATGATCTTAGGGAAGCAGAGACCCATGCCGCGTCAAAACCAGAAAATCCTTTGAAGCAGTATTTCCCAAAAGATAGACCAAGATTTTCAAAAATTCCTCTTCTCCCAAGTTCTCCATCATTGAAAACTATCAAAGCATCATAAACTGAAAGTTCTAATCTGTCTCTTCCTACAAATGCTGCTTTGGGACATCTGTTCCAGATCAGATTGTGGAAAGACTCATTAGAGTTCTGTGTTCCTCCATGAAGACATTTTGACAACAAGAAGTCTGAAGACAATTCATCAAAGACAGGCTGAATTTCTTTAATGACAAATTTAGGCAGCCTGTTTTTGTTAGCCTTGTTTATATCCTTTGGGCACCAATCTCCACAATATTCATGATCTCCAGCACAGTGCTTGAGAATGGCCATTATGCTTTTTTTCATATTGGAAATTGAACCAATATTTCCTCTTATTGCGGCACCGTAATGACCTTGTATTCTCATAATAGCACTCTTTGTTAATCTTCCCAAATTTCCAATACCCTTATACTTTTTCCCATCTTCTTCATTCTGCTTGCCTTTACATTCTGCAACTTTATCAAGGAGACGTCGTCCCATTCGTTTCTGAACATGGCTGCAGCATTCTAATTTTTCGATTTGAAGTCCAGGATACATTTGTGGCTTTGCCTCGGCAACAGATTTAAAACTTTTTGAATCCCCATCTCCAAGATATTTTACATACTTCAAACCATGTTTTTCCTCAGATCTTCTAAAAATATTAATCATTCCATTTGATTTCATCAGACCAGAGGCACCCTCATGATTTTTTTGGCATGATTTGTGACCTTCATCCACACTGCAAATTCTTCATCTGTTTTGTATTTCTTTATAAACAAGTGAAAGTAAATGAACTTGACAGGCCATAGTGAGTCTCATTCACTGTGTATAAAGACTCTGTAAACTGATTCTGCTCACTGCTCGTAGTGACAGGTGATGTTAAACACTTTGGACATCATCATCATCTCAACCCGTAACCCGTCATGGGTCGTAGGGGTGCCATGGTGGAAGCATCAGCAGACATGGAGTCATGACGAGTTACATGCCCAAACCAGGCAAGCTTCCAACGTTTCACTACTGACAAAAGTGGTTCTTGGTGGCCTGCATAGGTGTTTATCTTCTCTCTAACATAGACATTTGTTTTGCGCTCTTTATAGCAAATGCACAAAATTCTTCTATAACATTTATGCTCGAAAGCCTGAATCCTTCGCTCCGTATCTGCAGTGAGTGTCCAGCCCTCACACCCATACAAGAGAATAGATAATACAAGTGATTTGTATAATCTGATCTTCACAGGAAAACTGATGTTACTTTTCCAGATCACATTCAGCCTTGTCATGGCAGCTGGGGTCATCTCAAGTCTTGTCTTGATTTCTTTACTTGATCTTCCATCACTACATATAATGGACATGGGAACTGTTTAACAAACTGCAAGATGCTTTCAATGCTGATAATTCTGTATCCTTCAATAGTTTCAGGATCAGTGTGTTTCACAGCTGTAGAAGTAACACTATTTAATTTGTAGAATGATATTTCATTTGTCTGACATGTAGGCCTAGCTGTGATTTTCGGTAGTTTCAGGGAACCAGAATACCTGTTACCTCTAAATTTCCTCTTAATGGGCCTATCCTTCCTTCTTTTACCTGATGCTGTTGATTTATTAACACAATCCATTTTATTAAATAAGAAATCACTATGAATCTAACCATAATCGAAAATTCGACTTCGCAATTGACAGGAAGCATGATTCAGTATAAACATACAAGCAAGCCTAGTCCGATGTAAGCTTGATTCTGATTGGTTGAAGCTGGCGATCTTTGACCCTCATGAGAAGTTTCAGCCAATGAAATTTTATTTTATGTTAAGGCTTATAACTGTTACAAATTTTAATCAAATGATTTGGCTGGACTAAATACCGAAAAAATTATTAAAATATGTTAATAAATAAAAAAAGTTATAACAAAATAATTTTTTTGCATATATAATTAGCTGATTTGTGGCTGAACATACGTATTTGAAAAATTAATTTAAAATATTTTTAAGCTGAAAACTGCAATAAAAAACATAGCGTTAGGTAGAAAAATGGTGACACTAAACTGTAGCATCAATATTGCAAAAATGATAATTTTTAAACAAAATGCCAAAATATGGGTGAAACCTCCCCTTAACACAGAAAACCGTTAATGAATGTCATCCAAAAGCCTTACCTGCTATGTGCGATATTTAATTATCATCGAGCTGTTTCTTAGCAAAAATATTTGATACAGTAAACAACACTGATGAGTGTTTCATCTGATGGATTTCTTCTACGCCATGTTGTTTAACTGCTACCATAGTATCATTTTGTAATTCTTTTTTTTTTTTTTTCACCATCAAATTTACCTCTGGGCACAATATGTTGTAACCTTCCGTTTCTCATAAAAAAAAGGTAAAAGTAACTTTCACTCATTCATTCATTCATTACCCTTAAGCCCCACCCACACACACAGGTCTTCAACAAACTTTTGCCAAGCTCTCCTGTCACGTTTCACGTTTCGTCAGCCCGAGGTCTTCACATGTCAACATTCTCTAGCATGTCTCTCTCCGTGTATTCCTCGGTTTCTTTCTACCCCTTTTACTCTGGGGGTTCCAAAACAATACCTGTTTTGTAAAGCTATCAACAAATTTCAACAGCATCTTTCACATAATATGCCCACAAATGTGAGCTGCCTTTCTCTGATGTGTCCTAAAATCCCTCTGCACAGTGGTATCTTTAAGGGCATTACTTTCAGCACTAGTATACTTTTATTCAGCTGCCGCTGCCTACGGGCGTTTTATTGAAGAGCCAGGAGTTAATAGAGACAGTAAAAGCACTACAAACATCACTTTGTGTCAACGGGGACAAATAGTTCACTTAAGGCTGGACAAACATTCTGTGTGAGCCTGTTTGCTATTAACTCTAGCAGCTCTCTAGAGTCATCGAGCAATCTTTTTTTATATATTATTCTTCTTGTCTGCAAGACCCGCACGGGAAGTGCAGATGAAAAGAGAATTATCGGATAACTGGGATGTGAAAATGAAACAATTGGGTCACGACAGAATATATCTAGTGATACATTGACACACGCACTCTGAAACTCTGCGCAGTATTAATGTACAATTCATACAAACAATAGCAATTAATAAAGACTGTCCGTGTGGGGTTGTAAAGACACTTGTGAAAAAACAGTTTGATTTTCTCCGCAAATAACGTGTATACAACTATTCAAGATTAACAGTAGCAAATATAGCTGATCTGTTTATGATAGAAGCGCGAAAGCTGGTAGATAAGGACTTAACGAAAAAAGTAAATAGGTAGGCGGACATAAGAATGAAAAGAAAAAAAAAGATGACAATAGACAACACAAAAGTAGTAGAAGTTACAAAAACTAAGGGGATTGCAACGCAGGGAACAATTAAGATTAATTGCAGCAACAATAGATTATATATCTAAGGTAAAAGAAAGCACTCGTTGGTAAACAATTAATTTACAACCGAAGATAAGTAGGTGGCAGGCACTCGGAAGAAAGACAGACAAACAGGAGGACGCTAGACAACATATAAGTAATAGAGTGACAGGCACTAAGGGGATTCGAACCTAGGACCATCTGAACTTTCTAACAATAATGGCATCAAAAATAGCTAATATATTTATGGCCTGAACGCAATTGTTGATAAATTAAATAACACACGAAGAAAGGTACGTGGCAGGAACTCGGAAGAAAAAAAGGAAGACAGAAAGGATGACAATAGACAACGTAAAAGTATAATAGTGATGGGCTGTAAAAGGATTCGAACCTGGGACTATCTGAAAGGCGCCACTGCTTCGAATTGAGAGTGAATCGTGACGGTACACACGACCAATATCACCAGGGGTTATCGCTCTCACAACACAATTCCCAGCTATGGAAAGTGCGTCACCGGTGGTTATTGCTCTCGCGACACTAATCTTAAAACAGTACGTTAATGCAAATTGCCAAGAAGTCACTAACCTGTAGCTTTACATGCTATTGGTGATTTTTAAAATTAATATCACGCAATTGTAAGCAATTTTTCGTACATTTCTGCTGCCACCTGTGCAGTTTTCCATTGTTCGTTCAAATTACGAACATTCCAGTTGCCAATTATGAAGATTTTCATCGCAGAAAAAAGTGAGTTGGCAACCACAGGCTACGAGAAGCATAGGAAGATTAAGGAACCCTCGGAGAAGAGAACTGGAATCAGACAATGCGCGCATGAAAAAGACATGGACAGACCTGGAGTTGAGAGCACGAGACAAGAAGACTTATCATAAGTGTCTTGAAACTTGGGGGGGGGGGGGGGGGGCTGAAGAAAGATGATTGATTGAGCTATAGTCCGTTCGGAAATTCGTGCCCACAGAAAGCGTCAATTTTCTCCAAAACTGTTTGTTGGATGGACATGAATTTTTGCATGCAGTCTTAGATTTTCCATACAGTTATTAATATATTTTTTGCCCTTACAAAACTCATGTCATGTTCGAATTTTCTTCTTTACGTTATATAAAAAACTCTTACTGTTGTCTGGGGTAATTTTTAGTAGTTTTACAGGAAAGTTACAAGATCCGTTCAAAAATAAGTTTTTTTTTTTTTAATTAGTTACTCACGACTGTGTACAATAGGTGCGCACTCGTGCGGACATGTAGTCACTACACTAATTAAAAAAAAATTTTTTTTGAACGGATCTTGTAACTTTCCTGTAAAACTAAGAAAAATTAACCCAGTGTGGTAAAGTGGGATGATATAAATATATATAGGGGACTTAGTGTACTGACTGAGATCAGCTGTGAAGGTATCTGTATCTAATAAGTGTGGTGTATTACAGATGACCTTACTTTGCTACCACATTTATACCTCAGTCAGAATTATTCTGGAATATTGTGATGACTACGTTGAATGTCTAGGGTTATGAAAGTGATGAAGTGTATGTTCACAACAACCAACAGACAGATAAACAATTTAGTTTAATCCACAACTCTTTACAACACTGTGACACTCACACACATAGAACACTCTATAAGACTATCTTAATAAGTCAAGTTTTACCTTTAAAAATATGTATTGATTCCTTTCAATAATAGATATCCTGATTCAACTACAAAGTGAACCAGGAATCACAATCAAATGTAATTACAAGTTGTATGTACACAATTTATAGATATGATCTTTGTATTGACATATATTATTATTATTATTATCATATGTGTGTAAGTTGTGATGTAGTACTATGAGGTAATACTGGCTTTTTCAAGCTAGGTGGTTGTTTGTCATCATGACTTCAAGTGTTTGCTTCTGGTGGAAATAGTATTGGGAAAAGTTCACAGTTCCTGTCATTTGAAACAATTAATTGGCCCTCTTTATTTAATATACTGTCAATTTTTGAGGGGGGTACATAAGATTGAGCTGCTCTGGCCACAGAATCTTATCTTCTGTGAGGGCGGCAGGAAACAGTCTCCTCTGCTCGCTTGCTTCACCGTGTTCTTGAGAAACAATAATGGTCGCTATCTTGACCAAGGAGTAAGCTACCAGCCTCTGGATTCAGCAAAACTCAGACCAGGTGCTGCTTCAATAAGTTAGCACCACGGTCCCTGAAACAAGAAGGTTGTACCTCCTACTTCAGAACTAATTTATAATCTATTTCCACACTGAGCACAATACATAACAAACACTGAGTTCAGCGCGGTAGGCCAATTGTTAGCTTCTCATGTAATAATATTCACCAGTATTCCTCTCCCTAATGGTTACTACGCCTCTGCAATTTCAGCTGTAATTCCTTCTATACAATAAGATAGGTGTCACAGTACTATTTGGCAATTCCATGCAGTTATACTTTTCTCTGACAAGTTTTGTTCAGGTTGGAGCAATATCTAGGCTTTGCCTCATGTTTGCTACTGAACCACACACATATACAGACATAAATTATCAATTCCCATTAAATTTTCATCAAAAAGATATCAAATATGTCAATCTTACCACAATTCATGGAAATAATAAACAAATACGTTGACCGGCGATGAGTTATGGCACAATTCCGATCTGCCTCTGTCCCAGGCTTTCATAAGAAAAATATGAGCTGGATCTCAACGCACTTGCTTCTCAGTAAGTTTATTTTAAAATGTGGCACTGAACAGACGCTGCTAATTGACTATATCAAATGGTCTAGCCAATAGGACCATGTTTACAAAAGCTTTTGAAAAAATGTACCCTTCCTACGTTTCCCCTAACAACCAAAAATAGTATTTGCAGTCCGACTAATCGTGTTTCGCCTTACATATACTTCTAGCCAATCAAATAGGATTTAACTTGTTGGCCTATTTCCCGTAAAATAGTGGTTTCAAAACATGCCACTGAGCAATTATGATTTGGTGCTGTCAGACAACCTCACTATTTTCTTTTGGCTATAATTTGTTAATTCCTAGACTATTTGCGTAACACTTAACATATTCTTTGTCAGCAAGTCCTAAGAAACCCAAATATATAAATTTAATGGGGCTAAGTGGCTGCGTTCAAAATATGCATTTTCTTCTACCTCCCGTTCACTTCGATACGATGGGGTGTCTTCTGTACTGTCAGGATTTCAGACGAAAAACAGTATAATGTCATGTTTCCTAATAAGCATTAACCATGTTTTTTAAAACCTAACCGTGTATTGGTAGTGTTTTTTATCACTGTCTATTTGAAAAAAAGTTAGTGCTTCATGCCTTACGCGGGGAGGGTGGCATTAATTTTATATCGCGAGACGGCGTGTTAGTGTTGCATGCGTTCCTTCGACATCGCTCTCTCTCTCTATCCTAAGTCCATCTGTCTTTTCATTACGCAGTGTATCAAATGACATTAATGCTAGTATTAATCTAGGTCATTAAGCAGCTTGCGTATCTCAAGGTTTTCTAAGAAATACAGTACACGTTTTATTGTTTTGTTGAAACGCGTGTATGCTGCTGTAGGCTTTACTAGTAAACGTGAAAGCGTTACAATATGCAGACGAAGTAGAAAAAGGGGGATCTCGAGTACAGTCATTGTGACAGCACTGTTCTTTACCATTCTTCTTTCCTTTTATTGAATTAATTCGTTAGGCTTTACATTTAATCTCTAATTTATATATGTGGATTTAGAATGTTTCACGACAAATTCTCCCCACTTAAAACAGACGTTATATGTCAGTCTATAATTCTATATACACATAGAGAAATTTATTATTATTCCTGGGGCTTACGGTGATTTTCATCACACGGATGGCGGCTTAGAAAATCCGCTCCCAGATTTGTTTTCCCAGAAATATACTCAATGCTGAACTCGAATGGCTGCAAAAGTAAGGACCATCTGAGTAACCTCGAATTTTCATGCCTAGCCTGCGCTAGAAACGACAAGGGTTTGTGATCCGTTTGCAACTTGAATGCCTTCCCATACAGATAAATATTGAATTTCTTGATTGCCCATATTACAGCAAGACATTCTTTTTCGCTAGTTGAATAATTGGTTTCAGCTTTATTCAACTTTCTGCTAGCATATGCCACTGGGGTTAATTCCCCATCCAAAGCATCTGATTTCTGTAACAGGGTCGCACCTAACCCTATATTACTGGCATCCGTTCTCACAATGAATTCTTGACTTAAGTCAGGTAATTTCAAAATAGGTTTGCTTGTGAGCTTTTCCTTCAATTCCTGGTAGGCCAATTCCCATTGTGCTGTCCATGTAATTTGATCTGGATTTCCTTTACGTGTCAAATCAGTTAACGGTGCACATATGGAATTAAAGTTTTTGATATACTTTTGGTAGAAACTACATAATGAGACAAAGGATCTCACGTCTTTCTTGGTTTGTGGTCTCGGGGCTTTCTTTAGCTTCTCTAAATTTTTGGGGTCAGGGGTCATGTTTCCCTGATGGACTGTGTGTCCCAAGAATTCTAATTCTTTACATCCAACGCAACATTTGGTTGGTCGGGCTGTTAAATTCGCTTCTCTAAGTCGATTAAACAGCATGTTCAGAGAGTTAATGTGTTCCTCAAATGTTTCTGTTGCTATAAGGATATCATCCATGAAATTTGTGATGCATGGATTATTCAGAGGGTCCAATAATTTTCTCATCATTCTAGAGAAGAAACTAGGCGCATTCTTCAATCCAAATGGCAATCTATTAAACTCAGTGTCCCTCTGAGGTACTAAGAGCTAGGTATGGTCTAACCTCAGGCTTTACTGGAATCTGATAGTATCCTTTACTCAGATCCACTTTTGAGAAATATTTAGCTTTATTTAGCCTGGCAAACAACTGATTTGTATCCGGCAATGGATCCACCTGTCCTTCTGTGATAGCATTCAGTCTCCTGTAATCTATACAGAGTCTATGTTCTCCAGAGGGTTTCCTTAAGAGTACCACACTGGAACTATACGAAGATTCACTGTGTGAAATTATTCCCTCCTTCAACAAATAGTCTATCTCTTCCTTCAAAGCTTTCTCCTTAGCAAAAGGAATCGAATAGGGTTTCATACAGGCAGGTGTGGGGTCTATCAGTTTCATATCATATTCCAATAAGTTTGTATGCCCCGGTCGGTCTGTTAACACCTCTGTATGATCATCTAGAACCTGTTGCACTCTCTCCTTCTGATTTTTCGTTAAATGTGTACTGATTTTTACCTGTGCCGCTGTCTCACAGGGGTGTAATGGATATTCAAATGATGAAAGTGGTTCCTTTTTCATCTCCATGGCAATGGACAAGGTCAACAAGTGTGTCTCTTCCTGATTTTCTCTTTCCAAATATTTCTTCAGGAGATTCACATGATAAATTTTTTCTTTCCCCTTCTTATCTATCTTATAATTGGTTCTAGACACCTTCTCTAGAACTGTATATGGACCTTGCCATCCAATTTGTAACTTATTCTGACTACCGGGTAGAAGAAGCAGTACATTCTCTCTCACAGCCAAATCTCTGTCTTTAGCTTTCCTGTTGTAATAGGCAGCATGTTTTTTTCCTGGCTTGTTTCAAATTTTCATTGGCAAGTTTCCAGCTAGTTTTTAAACGAGTGGTCAGCTCATTCACATATTGGTATGAGGATGTAATATTTTCCTCTGCCTTTTCATCAGTCCACGTTCTTAACAGAGTTACATATGGATTTTTGAATTCGGAAACTTATTTTTCCTGGCACATGTCAGGTCCTTTGCACTCGAAGCTCTGTAGTGATGATTTTTCTTCCCCGAATCATCATGCACAAATCGACCGCTACCAACTTTCCTCTTGGGGCTTTCTCCCCACTTAGAATTCTTGATGAGAGATTTCCTCTCTACATCTTCTTCCTCCAGTTTACATAAGTCCGATTGAGGGATTTTCGGCTTATCCTGGGGTAAGACATCTTTTTGCACTCGCCGCATAGTGGCCATTGTAAAACAGTCAATTGAAGCTTGTCCGTGAAAAGGGGCTTCCCATTTCACTTGGTCCACAATTTTATTCTTTTTATTGTCAGGCCTAAGTTTGCCCCGCGGCGTGTCCAGGTCCTGATCAATGTTCCCACTTGTGGGTGTTCCCTCATGTGCTATGCTATACCTCTCTACAAAATTTTCAATGTCCCACCTTGCCTTGGGCCAATAATAATTCTGAGCTACCTTTTGAATGATGGTACCTATTTTCTCATGGTCCCCATCTTGTTTCACATGTAAGCTCCTTATTAAGTCTGCCCTATACCTTTTTGGAAGTACCAGCTGTCCCTGACCTTTGGATCTAGTTCCAGTCTTCCGGTATATCAGTTTGTTCTTCATGTAGAAGTCTCCTTTTCCTGGAGGTGTGTGACCATGGGACAATTTCCTAAAGCAAGGCTTGAGGGTCTTATCCCCAGCCTGCGCCTTCCTCAGCTCTTCTGGAGTGGTATTTATCATAATATCCTCCTCCTTTCTTGAGGTCGACCTGACCTGAAGGGTGGCCATTACTATAGGATTCCTCCTGCAACGGTCAGTGTCATGATTGTTCATCTGACAATTCTTACACCACCTCCTTTTTTGGTTTAAAGATTTTCTTTCATCATATTTCCTTTCATCGAATTGTGGGGTTTTATTTGTATTGTCATACCGTGGCCTATCAAACTGGTGCTTACCTTTGTTCTGATCTTTATGATCAAATTTATTAAAGTTCTGTGGTGCCTTAAAATTATCTACCTGTTTCTTTTTATTACCTGATACCTCTGCCTGAGCTGCTTGATACCTTTCAGCTACATTCAGTAACTCACCCAGTCTCTCTGCACCTTGTTCCATGAGAAACCTTCTCAGGTCTAGAGCCATGGACTCTCTTAGTTGTTCTATAAGGATCATTTCCTTAAGATCTTGGGTTTTCCCCAGAGAAGTCCATTTCTCCAAGTATGTCTCTAACCGTGCAGAGAACTGGTGATAGGTTTCACCTGACAGTAGTTTAGCATTCCTAAATTTTTTCCTATAAAATTCTGCGTTCTTTTCATATCTTAACAAAAGAGCCTGCTTTAGCATGTCATAATTTTCTTGATCATCTCTGCTCATTTTGGCAAAAACTTCATAAGCTGCCCCACGAAGCCCTTGAGATAACTTTAAGCTCCACCTTTCTCTCTCTAACCCATACGTGGTAGCTAATAGTTCATATCTATTTAGATAGCTCTCGATATCATCTTATTTTTCAACAAAATGATCTAAGTGAAAATTCATAGCTGAGGTTGAGGCCCTCTGACTAGCAGTGGCATCAGAGGTAAAGGGACTGGCACCATTTTCAGGAGCATGGCCTTGAAAATCCAACTCCCTTAGTCGTAATTCGTGCTCCCTCATTAATCTTTTCTCCTCCTTTGCTGTTTCCCTTTCGGCAGTCAATCTTTTTTTTCTGCCTCCAATTTCTTAGCCTCTTTGTGAGCCTCAATCTGCAGCCTCTTAATTTCTTTTTCAGCTTCTAACTTTCTTTCAGCCTCTTTTTCTAATCTTTTTTCTTCACGTTCAATATATTTGTCACATTCAGTAGTGACATAAGCAATCATAACTTGCCCGTCCATTCCTAACTCTTTAGCAGTCTGCACAGCAGCAGATCGAAATTTTGCCAGGTCGGCCATTTTCTAACAGGCAAATGTAAACAATTCAATCTATCAATAATTATCTAAGGACAACCACAGGCACTGAGAGCTCAACCTTATTTATTTTCACCCCAGGATACCTTTTAATTTGTTATTATTCCCTGAAGTGAATTACCCCCAATATTTATAATAGGGAAAGATTCAAAATCCCGCACAGGACCCCAATATATGTGGTAAAGTGGGATGATATAAATATCTATAGGGGACTTAGTGTACTGACTGAGATCAGCTGTGAAGGTATCTGTATCTAATAAGTGTGGTGTATTACAGATGACCTTACTTTGCTACCACATTTATACCTCAGTCAGAATTATTCTGGAATATTGTGATGACTACGTTGAATGTCTAGGGTTATGAAAGTGATGAAGTGTATGTTCACAACAACCAACAGACAGATAAACAATTTAGTTTAATCCACAACTCTTTACAACACTGTGACACTCACACACATAGAACACTCTATAAGACTATCTTAATAAGTCAAGTTTTACCTTTAAAAATATGTATTGATTCCTTTCAATAATAGATATCCTGATTCAACTACAAAGTGAACCAGGAATCACAATCAAATGTAATTACAAGTTGTATGTACACAATTTATAGATATGATCTTTGTATTGACATATATTATTATTATTATCATATGTGTGTAAGTTGTGATGTAGTACTATGAGGTAATACTGGCTTTTTCAAGTTAGGTGGTTGTTTGTCATAATGACTTCAAGTGTTTGCTTCTGGTGGAAATAGTATTGGGAAAAGTTCACAGTTCCTGTCATTTGAAACAATTAAATGTCCCTCTTTATTTAATATACTGTCAATTTTTGAGGGAAGTACATAAGATTGAGCTGCTCTGGCCACAGAATCTTATCTTCTGTGAGGGCGGCAGGAAACAGTCTCCTCTGCTCGCTTGCTTCACCGTGTTCTTGAGAAACAATAATGGTCGCTATCTTGACCAAGGAGTAAGCTACCAGCCTCTGGATTCAGCAAAACTCAGACCAGGTGCTGCTTCAATAAGTTAGGACCACGGTCCCTGAAACAAGAAGGTTGTACCTCCTACTTCAGAACTAATTTATAATCTATTTCCACACTGAGCACAATACATAACAAACACTGAGTTCAGCGCGGTAGGCCAACTGTTAGCTTCTCATGTAATGATATTCACCAGTATTCCTCTCCCTAATGGTTACTACGCCTCTGCAATTTCAGCTGTAATTCCTTCTATACAATAAGATAGGTGTCACAGTACTATTTGGCAATTCCATGCAGTTATACTTTTCTCCGACAAGTTTTGTTCAGGTTGGAGCAATATCTAGGCTTTGCCTTATGTTTGCTACTGAACCACACACATATACAGACATAAATTATCAATTCCCATTAAATTTTCATCAAAAAGATATCAAATATGTCAATCTTACCACAATTCATGGAAATAATAAACAAATACGTTGACTGGCGATGAGTTATGGCACAATTCCGATCTGCCTCTGTCCCAGGCTTTCATAAGAAAAATATGAGCTGGATCTCAACGCACTTGCTTCTCAGTAAGTTTATTTTAAAATGTGGCACTGAACAGACGCTGCTAATTGACTATATCAAATGGTCTAGCCAATAGGACCATGTTTACAAAAGCTTTTGAAAAAATGTACCCTTCCTACGTTTCCCCTAACAAACAAAAATAGTATTTGCAGTCCGACTAATCGTGTTTCGCCTTACATATACTTCTAGCCAATCAAATAAGATTTAACTTGTTGGCCTATTTCCCGTAAAATAGTGGTTTCAAAACATGCCACTGAGCAATTATGATTTGGTGCTGTCAGACAACCTCACTATTTTCTTTTGGCTATAATTTGTTAATTCCTAGACTATTTGCGTAACACTAAACATATTCTTTGTCAGCAAGTCCTAAGGAACCCAAATATATAAATTTAATGGGGCTAAGTGGCTGCGTTCAAAATATGCATTTTCTTCTACCTCCCGTTCACTTCGATACGATGGGGTGTCTTCTGTACTGTCAGGATTTCAGACGAAAAACAGTATAATGTCATGTTTCCTAATAAGAATTAACCATGTTTTTTAAAACCTAACCGTGTATTGGTAGTGTTTTTTATCACTGTCTATTTGAAAAAAAGTTAGTGCTTCATGCCTTACGCGGGGAGGGTGGCATTAATTTTATATCGCGAGACGGCGTGTTAGTGTTGCATGCGTTCCTTCGACATCGCTCTCTCTCTCTCTATCCTAAGTCCATCTGTCTTTTCATTACGCAGTGTATAAAATGACATTAATGCTAGTATTAATCTAGGTCATTAAGCAGCTTGCGTATCTCAAGGTTTTCTAAGAAATACAGTACACGTTTTATTGTTTTGTTGAAACGCGTGTATGCTGCTGTAGGCTTTACTAGTAAACGTGAAAGCGTTACAATATGCAGACGAAGTAGAAAAAGGGGGATCTCGAGTACAGTCATTGTGACAGCACTGTTCTTTACCATTCTTCTTTCCTTTTATTGAATTAATTCGTTAGGCTTTACATTTAATCTCTAATTTATATATGTGGATTTAGAATGTTTCACGACACCCAGACAACGGTAAGAGTTTTTTATATAACGTAAAGAGGAAAATTCGAACATGACATGAGTTTTGTAAGGGCAAAAAATATATTAATAACTGCATGAAAAATCTAAGACTGCATGCTAAAATTCATGTCCATACAACAAACAGTTTTGGAGAAAATTGACGCTTTCTGTGGGCACGAATTTCCGAACGGACTATAGTAAGAACTTTTTGCTATACAGCAATCCCCGGCTTAGCGCTATTAATTAGTTCTTTAGCGCTAACCGAAAAACCGGTAAACAAAATGTGAATTTCCCATAAGAGTTAATAGAATTCAAAATAATTCGTTCCTGCTAATCGAACAGCGTAAGATCTGGGGATGGCTGTATAACGGTCTAAATATTCCAGAGCAAACTGCTTAAAATATGAATAATGATCTTTCAAAACAAGAGTGTAATGTAATATTAAAAAGAGCAAATGAAAAAATAAAACCCTTTTGAGCCACCTGGTACATATCTAGGAAACAAATTAGAATGGGAAGAGCTGAAACCCCGAAGCTCTTCCGTGTAAACATGCCACAAAAAGAACCTACAATAATTCGTTGTGGAAGAGAAGATATGATGGCGGTTAAGACACAAAAAACATCTATTTAGAAGTCTGGATTCAGCTTCCTGGTGAAAATACATTATTTGTTGTTTAAAACAAAATAGCATTTAAAGCTACTGGTAAGCAAACAATCATTACAGATAAAATAGGCGGCAACAGTAAAACTGTTGAACTGTTATCTAGCAGCTTTTAATAAAGATTTTTTTGTAATTAATGTCTTTGACTGAACCCGTATCTTATGTCATCAGCTTCCGTTCGGGTCATATTTAGCTGGCATATTTCTTCAAAGTAATAACCCCAGACCTAAGGGTTTTTTATGTTTGGACATGCGCCCTAATATAACCGACTAGGTTAAACCTCGCCAAAACGAGGCAAAACTTTATTTAAAAAAAAACCATGTAAAAACGCAAACAAATGGGTTTCGAGTAAGTTTTACAAATGAGCAATATACTAGAAACATGGGATGTTTCGGGATTGCTCTTTGTCAGCCACAGACAGAAAACAAAGATGAGAAAAACAGAAAACAAAGTTAAAGGTAAAAGTAGTCGCTTAGCAGATACAGCCGTTTGGGAATGAAGTGCTAGAGACTTCACTATACTGGTGTCGAGCGTTGAGAGGTGTTGTGGTGGGTTTGATGTTAATACAGTTTGTTGTTAAGAAATCTTAGTGTACTGAATGAGGTCAGCTGTGAAGGTCCCTGAATATAATAAATATTAGAGTAAATTTCCAGGGTACCTTTCTACTACCACCACTATGATCTCATTCAGACTTATTCTAGATAGAATGTAAGATGACTACGTTTGGTGTTTAGGGTTATGAAATGTTAGTGTAAGGTTGCATTAACCAACTGAACATATAAACAATTACACAAATTATGTTATTATCTAATACAACACAACAGTACCACGACAATCACATACGAACTACACTTTAAAAGACTATCTTTAGTAAGTCAGTGGATGAAAGTTAATGTTTTTCAATTTATTGTCCTGAATCTAATTTATTTGGAATCAGGACTGACAATCAAAGTGAAATCATAGAAATTAATTACATCAATCAATTTACATAATGGATCTTCTGACCATAATACACATATTATTATATAAGAGTGTAGTTGTATTGTCTAACTGAGGTGACTTCTAGTATACACTGGCTGATTGTTTATTATCATCATCTCTGCATGTTGTTTGTAAGTTTTTGTGGACACTGATGGAATGTTTATATCACTATTCTCAGTCTCTTATTTGAATATACTGTTAGTTGAGCGATCAGGTGCCGAAACATGCACCTATCTTTGTAATATGATGTAGGAATCTTCCTGCACTTCGCTGAACGACAACCTTCAGCTCCCACTTCTTCAAGAATGATGGTGGTTTACAGTTGTCTCCGAAAAAGGCAAGACTGTGGCATGAATATATCGGCCCACTGTAGTCTGGCACCAGTTATTGACAGCAACCAACACCCTCACAGATGCAAGGAAATAACACAAATACGATGACTAGGCAATAGAATCTGGCACATTTTCGATCTGCCCTATGTCCAGGCTTTTCCTATGTTAGAAAATTTCTCCGCCTGCTCTCATCGATCTTGCTTTGCACAAAATTTCCTTGAAATGGCAGTGAACAGTCCCCGTTTCGTACCAGTATCTACTGCTTTGTCCAATGGGACCATGTTTACATTTATTTTTGAATCTATCGTTTCAAATAACAACTCCCAATATGTTTCCAAGGCAAATATATTTTTAGTTTTAGGTCAACCAATCATACTTCGCCTTCCTTTAAAATCCACCCAATCAAATATCCCGTACCTTTTAACCTCATTTACCCAAAGTCGTTTTTTCAAAACATGCCATAAAAAATTACAAACAGGCATGATCTTTACTTGACAGTCTGGTCGGGTCCACTATAATATTATGGCTATAATTAGTTAATTAATGGACTATTTGCGTAACTATTACCATATTCTTTGTCAACAAGTCCTAAGGTACACGAATATACAATTTATATGGGACTAGTTGGCTTGGTTCAGAAGTACACAGTTTTTTTTTTCTAAGTTAGTGTTTTTTATTTTTAGTCTACTACACGTTCAATTGTTTTCCATGTGCTGTCTTCTCTATTTACGTGATAATCACGTCCTTTGAAATAAGAGCTAAGGTTGTTTTTGTGACACGAGTTGTCTGCATGTTCTAACTTTTTCCTCGTATTTTGGGGAAACCCCTAAGGCAAGGCTTGCCCCTGTGCTAGTATTGGCTTTTAGTTTAAAATCAATGCGAAACGAATTAGCATTTCATCTATCCTTTCCCCTCCTCGTTCCACAATGCATTTTTAGGCACAATTTTCTTAGAACTAGGAAAAGTGATTGTGTCAAGGACGAATTTGAAAAATTTGGGTACCGTTTTGTTCGGCTATTCGTTAGCAAATAATCTGAAGGCGTAGGCGATACCAACAGTTCTAGCAGAAAATTCTTTTATACTTTCTTATTTTGCCGTTATGCCCTATATTGTTATATATTAATTTAGATATTGTATTTAGAAATTCACTACAAGTGTGGTGACCAGTTAACTTACTCGCTGCCTTTTCCTTCTATAACTCAAGTGTCATCGTGGGGTTTGGTCAGAATCAGATACCCATTTACAGCTGGGTAAACTGGAGCATGACGCTACCTTGTTTCGAATCTGGCGCCTTTGTCGCGAGAGAACGTCCAATCCGAAACTCAGATACAGCTAGGCTGCGAGAAAAGGTACACGACACTGTAAATACGTGTAAAAAATTATTATTAAAGTAATTTAATACAAGAGGAAATAAATGTTATGAGAAAATGACAAAAGACACGGCAAACTTGTAGATAAAAAACACTATTGAATTAACAAATAAAAATACTAAGATGAGGAATATAGTGCGGTTACCAGAAACTTACTAGACACTGTGAAGGAGATCAAATTCAACAAAATAAAAGAGGACCTGACGATAAAGAACAATCCCGCGATAAATCAATCTAACATGAAACGCTGTAATATGGGCCTGAAGTCACACTAACCTTGGCCCGGAAGAAATACTCTTTAATTCTCTACAAGACAAGTCGTGACGACGAACCAATAAAGTCAGTGTAACTTCCTTCAGAGTGAAAGAAAGTGTAATCTTCCCGAGGGAGAGGAATTGACTTAAACACGTCTTAGTATGACGGTGAGACAATCCAAAGCTTTACTTCCAATCACGAAATCTGAGAGCTGGTGTGAGTCGAAGAAATATTGCCTTCACAAATTTCCACTTTTGTTTTTGTTACCCGTCTCAAGAGGAACTTTAAGCTCAAGAAGATCTGACTTAAGAAGTCTCCTGAACTTTATAAGGGAGGTCTCAGCTGACAAGTTTTACTGGGAGTAATGTAAACATCAATCGGTAATATTACTGACATGTACTAGGGTTTATTCAGAGACTGGGGGGTCGGAGTTGCTCAGAGGTATGGCGTTCGCCTCTAATTCTGAAGGTACTGGGTTAGCTCCCAGTACAGGAAATATATCTGATGGACATTTTTTCAGAACCATCGGTTTCTAATGAGGTAATACTCCCCGCTGATCTCCTGGGTAGTGAGATTGGATGCCTAGCCTTCCCGGATACGGGCGATAAAATAGGTCCCGTGTACAAGCTGCGGACGTTAAAAATCCCTCGGCAGTTGCAACTCCCGTAAAGAGTTGTCCATACGACTGCTGCCTGGCAAAATTAAGAAATCTTCCCGCCATAAAAATATTTATAGAATGTGTGATCCTATTTACACACATTCGAATGGTCGCTACGGAGTTCGTGTACTGTGCTGAGATCCTCCTTGTGTGATTTAAGCGAGGAAATCGGAACACTGTTGGAGTAGTCCGTGTCCAATGAAGATGGTCTTTAAAAGACAAACCGAACCAAAGTCAGAGACTTCTCTGTGTGTTGTTAAATTGATCATGTACTGGGGCACATTCAGCTCCTTATAATATTAATGATTCTAATATTCGCTTTCGGATCAGATCAGTTGCCCATCTTCCCATCGAGGGTCGGCTGCTGTAGATCTCCGGCGTCTTCTGTCTCTTGTCTTGATGGTGCGCTCTGTGATAGACTCTTTCCTGTCCATTTCCTGATGTTATCTTTCCACTTATAGCGCTGTCTTCCTCTATGTCACGCGTGACATTAAAGTTTCCTTCCATTATAGTTTTCAGCAAAGTTATATTTGTTTTATATGACCCAAATATTTTAACAGTCCCGTGTACATCCAGGAGGTCTCAGATGAGACATAGAAATAACACGATTACTACTCCCTCACTCATGTGGTACAAGGCGACTGATTCGATGTTGTGTATACAGTAGGCAACCCCATTATATATAATACATTGCTAGAGACACCACCTCTATAAGATCAGGTGAATACTTGGTACGGGCTTCTGCAAGGTGCCAGATGTGGCCCCATGCTCCATATGAAACAATAAGGAATATAACAATGATTATGAAATATGTTACATTAATATTCACTTTATATTCAGTTTAAAGTTCAAAGAAGTAGTCCCGAGCGTAAGTACAACGCTGTTTGTTGACAGCCGTTAAAGAAATTACACAAGAGAGTAAGAAATAGTAGCATGCAATGGCACATTCATATATAAGAGACGTTTTAGCAAGTAAGTTGTCATCAGGAACAAGACAAACGAAAAGTATACAAACGCATGAGAGACTTAGAGACAGTAGAGTGTGTTAGTTTTTTACGTAAAATGTGCGCAGTCCTCTCACAATCTTACACAATAACGTGTAGTTTCATATTACATAATTTTGTTGAATTATATGAATATTATAGATAGATCCATATTATTTGACGTGAAGTAACTCTCAAATATATATAGTATTTATTTAATTACGGCACTGAATCATTGGAACAACTAAAGATGAGGTCGGCAACCGGTCGATCTTGATCTACCAGTAGATCCCATTAGATCGGACAAAGAATTTTTTACTTCGGTAAATTCCATCGGACCAGCCTTTTCCATCTGGCACTTAAAAGTTCAGTGACCCCAGGTTTAAAACTACTTTCACAACATTCCCAATGAAAACCGGCATACTAAAATTCACTTTATTCCTGAATACATAAGATAAAAATCGATCTTACTTTTGAAGTGAAGGTAACATTCGGTAAAATATCATTTAGTTTAGATTTTCCAAATTTATATCAATGAAATTCCAGGAAACAGATCGTCTGGGAGAGATAAAAGTCACAAAAATGCTGCACTTATTCCTAATTCTAAAAACTCTGAAACCTGACAACAGACATGATTTTATCAATGTAGATCTTTAGATAGCTCAGTGGTTTTAAAGTAGATCCCCATAGTTCCTGTGTTGCCACCTGTGGCAAAGTGACTGTAGGTTTTATTTTCCACCCGCCCGTTCTTTTTGGTTATTATATGGTTGCTTCTTATCTCTTTAATTTTTATCCGGTTTTCGGATTTGTTGATGTTTTCATTTCTTGTCAGGGTTCTGATAATTGTAGGATCAACCCCACCAACCCGTCTTTTTTCGGGGGTAGGTGTAAACCTCTGCCTGAGTGAGAGCGTGGGCTAGTGAGTCATTCTTGTTGATCAGATAAGTTTACGTCACTCAGAGTACATTTTTCAGCGGGGCAGCAGGCTTCGTGGGGAATTTACGTTCTTTGACCCCCCCCCCCCCCCCCCCGTCCCAGTAGGGGGAATGACTCATCGTCGCTTGGTTAACTATTAGACAGATGTTAAGATAATGTTATGATGCTTAACGAGAAGCTCTGACGATTGGTTTCGATTTTTAATTTATGTAGCAGTCATTAGATTACGTCAAAGTGGGGTAGAAGCGGTTTCTGGGAGATAATTCTAGTAGCTATGACTCACCGCGTCTGTCTTGCATCAGAATATTGGCACTATATATACAGGGCCAAATTATTAGTCGGGGCTCCCAAGTCCTGGATTATTATTGCCGTGAATAATGTGAGACATAAATTCAGTCTGCCTGGTTAGTGGATATTCTGATAAAGTCTGGGTATGTACAAAGTTCAAATAAATTAGTGGTGTAGGAATTTTAGCTAAAGCATTTTAACAAGTCAGAGTACCGTAAGCTTTTTGCTGGGATTTAATTTTATTTTAGTCGGTAGTTTGCCATCAATTACTTGACTTCTGCCAGTGTATTGTAAGTTTCAGTGGTAATCGTAAGAAGTATAGCCAGTGTAATGTGTAAAACGTTTGGTGGTATTATTAATTAATATATCTCTACATGAATTTAGGAGTGCGGCTTGTGTAGTATGGTGTAATATATTAAGAGTACCAGACTATGTTATGATAACTTTGAAGATAATAGTATATGAACTCGGGAGTTTGGTTAAACTAAATTGGCCATGGGTATTTAAGTTTGTTGTCGGTGAAAAAAGAGTGGTAAAGGCAGTTTAGTATTATGATATCGGGTATGCAGTTGTGTGTAGATATTTGTGCTATTTTTATAACCCTCAATGGGCTGCCTTTTAATATAAGAATAAATCAATCAATACCCTTTAGCTCCCCAAGGAGCCTTCAACAAACACATGCCAAGCCTTCCAGTCCTGTGCCATCCGCTCAAGTTATTTCCATGTTTTCCTCATCATTTTTACCTCTGTTTCCAGTTCTATTCTCCATGTGTTTTTTGGTATACCTCTGCCTCTCTTTCCCTGTGGATTCCAGAATAAGGACTGCCTTGTAATGCAATAAACAGGTTTCCTCAATGTGTGTCCTATCCCTCGCCAGCGTCTTCTTCTCAACTCTTGTTCTACTGGCACTTGTCTGGTTCTTGTCATCAATTCCACATTTGTGACTTTGTCATACCATTTCAGTCCTTCTATTCTACGCAAGCAAATATATAAGTTTATAAAAGTCTAGCTTTTTGGTTGTTGTTTTTGTTGTTCTCCATGTCTCAGAGCCATACAATAGGACTGACTTCACATTTGAGTTGAAGATTCTTATTTTCGTGTTGGACTTGATTTCTCTTGTTCTCCATATGTTTCCCAATGCATTGAAAGCTTCTCTTGCTTTTGATATCACTGTCTGTCCCTCCAACTTTGTCTATATTACTTCCAAGATATGTGAACGATTCTATATCTTTTAGTGGTGTTTCTTCAAGTTCAACCTTGTTATCATTTCTTGCATTTATTCTCATAATCTTTGTCTTTTCCCTGTGTATTTTCAGGCCCACTTGTTGTGACCTCTCATCGAGAATTTTCATTTTCTCTTGCGTCTGATTATGGTTATGGGACAGAAGAGCCAAGTCATCTGCAACATCCAGATCATCAAGCTGATTAGTCAGATTCCACTGGATTCCATCTCTGTTGTGTGATGTCGATGTATTCATAATCCAATCTATTGCTAGTAAGAAAAGAAATGGAGACAAGAGGCATCTCTGTCTCACCCCCGTTTTAATCCTAAACGGTTCTGAAAGTTGTCCTTCATGAAGAACTCTGCATGTCATGTCTTCATAGGTCTTCTTTATTAAGTTAATGATCTTCATGGGAACTCCATAATGCCTCATCAATTTCCAAAGTGATTCTCTGTCTACACTGTCAAATGCCTTTTCATAGTCCACGAATCCGATGTATAGCGGTGAATTCCATTCCAGACTTTTTTCAACTATTATTCTCAATGTGGCTATCTGGTCTGTACAGGATCTGTTTTGTCGAAAACCTGCTTGTTCATCTCTCAGTTGCTTGTCTATGGACTCTTTTAATCTCTCAAGGAAGATTCTGTTTAATATTGTTCCTGGCACTGATAGTAACATTATTCCTCTATAATTTGTGCACTCTTGTAAATTTCCCTTCTTAGGCAATTTGACCAGATAACCTTCCTTCCATTCTGCTGGTATTTCCTCTCTCTCCCTGACTTTGCCAAGTAGTTTGTATAATATATCTGTAGAGGTATCAATATCTATTTTGATGGCCTCTGCTGGAATGCAATCTGGACCAGCTGCTTTTCCATCTTTCAGAAGCTTTATGGCTTTCTTTATTTCTCCTCTACTTGGTCGTTCACAGCTGATTTGTAGTTCCTCTTCTGCTGGCTGGATGTCTGGGGATTAGTTGGAGATGGTCTATTGAGAAGTTCCTCAAAATGTTCTGTCCATCTCTTCATTTGTTCTTGTATATTACTAAACAATTTTCCATTCTTATCTTTTATGGGGCCATTTGCCTGCTTATATTTCCCTGTTAGCTTCTTTGTGTTGTTGTACAGGTCCCTCATATTTCCTTTGGCTGCAGCTTCCTCTGCTTCCCTTGCCAAATCATCAATATGTTTCATCTTGTCTCGTTTGATGTTTCTTCTTACTTCTTTGTTTGCTTCTATGTACACTTCATGAGCCTTGGCTTTGGAGCTTCTGGTTTTGCTTCTGTTTAAATCTGCTTTCTTGTTTTTCCTGTCTTCTATCTTACTAATGGTTTCTGTTGTTATCCATGCTTTGTGCTGATGTTCTCTTTTTCTCAGTACTTCTTCACATGTCTCGTTCCATATATTTTTTACTTGTTGCCAGTGGTCTTCCGTAACTATTTCATCTTCCAGTTGGATGAGTACTTGGTATTTGTTGGATACTGTGATTGAAAATGTTTCTCCTATTTCTCGATTTCTTAGATATCCCACATTATACTGTTGTCTATAGCTATACGCTGATGTAAATTTCTTGAGTTTTAATTTTGTTTTAGCCAACAGAAGATGGTGGTCTGATATAACATCTGCTCCTCTACATACTTTCACATCATGTAATAATGACCTAAACTTCTTATTTATGCATATGTGATCAATCTGATTCTCAGTTCTGTGGTCTGGTGATATCCATGTTGCTTTATGTATTTTTTTATGTGGAAATATGCGGGGAAATTATTTAAGTAATTGTTATTTTATCGGGATACAGCGATGCGGTGTTGTGACGGGTAACTGACTCGGTCACGAGCTGGCCTCAGAAGCAACCAGGTCAGCCCGCGTCTATGTTAAGCGTAATAGACAGCCTGTTGTCAGTGGAAAAGAGAGGGGAAGGGGGAGCTGTTAAGTCTGACCCGAGGGCAGAAATAGAGTAGAGCATAAGGGCTTGTATTGAGTGCAGTTTTATTATGGTATGAGAAAGCGGGGTGTATGTAAATCTTTGGTTATTAATGTGTTTGAATTATGTATTTTGTGGATTGGTGTATATAAGTTGTTATTTTGTTTTACAGCGATTAACGGCGTTGTAGGTCCCTAAGCCTGCAACGGACTTTGCCTTGTCGGAGAGGGAGGCAAGATATATCGGTGTAATTGAGAAAAAAATGGGGTAAGCGCAAAGTAACGGAAGCCCCTAGTTACGTCTGCAAGACGTAGAAGCATTGGGAATTCTCCTGACGTGAGGAAACATATACCTCAGCGTGGAATTGCCTAGAAATTGGAGCTCTTAGCTCGTACGGCCCAATACAGAACAGGCGACGTTGGCTGGTATTGTTTACATACTGCCACAATAAAGCAGTAGGCCATAACCCGAAGCGGTTCAAACCGTCGTTTGTGTGTGAAGAATTGAGTTGCCATCATCATTGCTAGATCTACAGCCAGAAGCAAAAATATATAGTCACCAAGGGATCCTTCATCAGTTATTCTGGAGGAGAGAGGGAAATCATACCTTTCTAAATGCTAACGAGAGGAGGTATCTGACGAAGGGTAACGCAGCTGAGCCTCAGACGTAGACAATAGCGTCAGGAAGGCACCGAACTGAAGTAGAGGGGAGAGAGTAGAGGTAGATAGATAATACTTAGAGGAGAGCCTCTGAGTTAGTTCTGCAGAATTCAGTGGAGTAGGATTTCGTGGGGTATAAGTTAGTTGTGTAGGAGCGCCTTTGAGACATTTTAGTCAGATTAGTTAGTAAGTCTTCCTCTGACTGGTTAAACGGGACAGAGTGAAAACTAGTGGAGAGTATTCTCGTGGTGTGTGGGACTCCACAGTATAGTTAGTAATAGTAGTGTTCAAGTGGTGGTGGCTCTTACTTAGAGAGGTATATTTCTTTAACCTTAGTTATTTTCGTGTAGTCGTGGAAGAGTGCGTGGTAATTTTTGATAATTGTGTCATTTATTGATTTGTTCTTTTTTCCAGGTTGTGGACCTCGCACGTTATTGTTGTTTTTTTCTGTGGTAAAGATTTTTTTGTTTAATAAACTATAAAATGCGCTCTGGATCAGTTTGTCTTTTACTATACTATACCTGTATTCTTTAACTGTACAGTTGTGTCTGTGGCTAGTAATTAGTGCATACCTTATCTCAGCTGAGCAAGAGGTGGTGAGACAGTAGCTAATAAAACAAGTCACAAGTGGCGAGGGAGAGTCATTCTAGGTTCTCACCCTTGAAGCTATAAGTATCATCCTCCACAGTCACTTTAACTCTCATCTTAATCTATCTTCTCAGACTTTCCTAAAAACTGGTCTCTTTACTCAGACAGACTATTAATTAAGCCATTTCGTGACACACCTGCTGAACTAAAGTCAACCAAGAGGTTACGGATTTTCATAAACATATGCTTGAGCACAATAAAAGGGTTGAAGTGGTATGATAAGATCACGAATATAGAACTGATGGCAAGATCACTAATGTGGATCTGTTGACAAGATCACGAATATAGAACTGATGGCCAGATCACTAATATAGAACTGTTGACAAGATCACGAATATAGAACTAATGGCCAGATCAATAATGTGGATCTGTTGACAAGATCACGAATATAGAACTGATGACAAGATCACTAATGTGGAACTGTTGACAAGATCACGAATATAGAACTAATGGCCAGATCACTAATGTGGAACTGTTGACAAGATCACGAATGTGGAACTGTTGACAAGATCACGAATATAGAACTAATGGCCAGATCACTAATGTGGATCTGTTGACAAGATCACGAATGTGGATCTGTTGACAAGATCACGAATGTGGAACTGTTGACAAGATCACGAATATAGAACTGATGGCCAGATCACTAATATAGAACTGTTGACAAGATCACGAATATAGAACTAATGGCCAGATCAATAATGTGGATCTGTTGACAAGATCACGAATATAGAACTGATGACAAGATCACTAATGTGGTACTGTTGACAAGATCACGAATATAGAACTGATGGCAAGATCACTAATGTGGATCTGTTGACAAGATCACGAATATAGAACTGATGACAAGATCACTAATGTGGATCTGTTGACAAGATCACGAATGTGGAACTGTTGACAAGATCACGAATATAGAACTGATGGCCAGATCACTAATGTGGATCTGTTGACAAGATCACGAATGTGGAACTGTTGACAAGATCACGAATATAGAACTAATGGCCAGATCAATAATGTGGATCTGTTGACAAGATCACGAATATAGAACTGATGACAAGATCACTAATGTGGAACTGTTGACAAGATCACTAATGTGAAACTGATGACAAGATCACTAATGTGGAAGTGATGACAAGATCACTAATGTGGAACAAGAAATGAGAAGTTGACACTGTAGTTGAATAGGATACACACCTATAGAAACATGTTGATAACTTTACAAGGTAGTCCTTGTTCAGTAACCCCCCCTGATAAAAAAAGGTAGATGGAGACTAAAACACGAGGAAAAGGGAAATAAAGACAGTCATGAAAGGGAAAAAGAGGACATGGAAAGATATTGAAGGGATGGCACAGGTCAGAAAGATTTAGCGTGAATATGTTGATGATTTATGCCCCCTTAAGCAGGTTATTGGGTAATATTGATTATAGTTATGACAGTGTCGACAACTCTCTGCAAGAGCGAATGAATTAATTCCCAAGTTCAACATACAAAATATCAAATTATTTGCCCTTGCTGTCACTGAAATCAAGCGGAATACATCGTTTTAGGTTATTGCATTAACTTAAGAAACCAAATCTTTGAATGGAACATCGAAGGAAAATGTACTTTCTGACAAATTCGTTTCCAGCAAGCAGGAAAATGTTAGGAGGTTAGTGACCTCGGCACTCCCGCGGGCGAAACACCGTCAAATTAACAAGAGTTTCACAAATTTGTGGGATCATGTTAAATAGCCATTGTGATTGGTCCTTCAGAAAGGTCAGTGGGTCAGATGGCTGTCTCATTCAGTGTGATGTAACAGGGCCTTAGTAATGTAGGAAATAATGCTGATTATCTCCGGGAAACGTTATAATAAATAAAAAGGGAAGCCAGAGGCCTGTGCGAAGTTAATAATAAACTATTAAAGGCAAACAAGCAAGTAGGCCCGACAAAACAACGACGGGCGGAAAAGTTAAATTCAGCGTCATAACATTCCAGCATTTGCAGTACATTTAGAAGACCGAGGACTTTACTTGAAGTTAATTTGATTAATTCTGAACTTGTAAAGTTTTGAAAAGTCGTTGTAATTTTAATCTCTGTTTTTCCCTACAAGGGATGCAATTTTTTTGCCCCTTGTTGTCAAAGGGAAACAATCAAATAGGAAAATAATTTAATTATGTAGTATTTTACTAATGCTTTTTTTAAATTTTTCTTTTAACATGTGCAAGTATAAATTTACGTTTTAGATGTAATTAAAAAAATTGTATTGCATATAACATTTACATTTAATTAGCTAGGAGTTAGGTTGTCTTAAAAATAAAAACAAATTTTAAGAACTCAAACGCATTTACTGCGTTGGCGACCCAAAGCATTTTATTTTGTTAACAACAAGCACTCTACAGTGACACTTTGCTGACTGAGTTCGACACCGAGTTCGACGGATCGTCGACCAAATTCGACCATTGTCGAATTAGCACGACTATGAGAGCAACATGGCCGTCGTATCGATAGTTTTACGAAATAATCCTCGTCCGGGTATTTGTAGCATTCCAAAATGGCCGCGTCCACGATTCATATCGTGTAGCGGTGTTAGAAGCGGAAATTTGATTATTTTTAGTACAAGAGACCGATCTTCATTTTCGTCATGAGTGATGACGAAAACCAGACTTATAACAGAGATGATTCTGACTCAGCGAATCTGGGGCTGAAAGTGATATCTCATGGCTAAGTAGAGATGTATCACTGAATAATAACATTAGTCACAGTAGTGACAACGAAATTGGAGAAGATGTAGGTAGGTCTGAAGCAGGAGATGGGCGTGGCACAAGGGACCATAGCAGGACTGCACATCAAAATAATCCTTGGAAATGGAGAAAGTTTCCTCAAAATTAACTTGTTGAGCTTTCCATTCTTCATCCATATGAAGAGCAAGAAGGTATCAAGGCAGACTCAACTGAATTCAAGTCCATTAATTTTTTTCTAACTTTATTTTCCTGACACTATCAGAGATCTGATCACTGACGAAGTAAATAGGTATGGTGAAAATCACCTCGCTCAGCTCACAGGGAGGAATATATTTCAAGCAGCATCTGCCAGCAAAACCCACAAAGTGGGGATTCAAACTATTTGTTCTCACTTATGCTAAAACACAATATTGCCTGAAAATGAAAATTTATACTGATAATAAAAATGATGGTTATGTGTCGGGCAACTTCTAGGGTTGTGAAAGTTCTTCTTGATGGATATGGCAGCAAATGACATATTCTTTATTGCGACAGCTTTTATTCAGCCCCAGCTTTATTTCAAGAGCTCATATAAATTTAGATTGGTGCATGTTGAACAGTAGCTAAGAGTAGAAAGCATTTTCATGAAGCACTGATGAAAAAGCAATTCAAATTGAAAAAGGCAGATCATCCTGTGTTTTGTGACACAGAAGATAAAGGCATGCTGGCAGTCACATGGCATTATATGAAAAGAGTTAACCTTATATCTACTGTTTACTCCAATGATATGATGGATAAGACAATTAGAAAAAGAGGAATTCCTGAGGGCAGAACAATTCAGAAGCCAGTGCTTAGTAGTATATAATGGAGGAAACAGGTCGTATTGTGGTGGCGCGCTTTGGTGGCGAGTGACTTTTTATATAAGGAAAATGTGGTGGCGCGCTGTGGTGGCTCGTGACTTTTTATATAAGGAAAATGTGATGACGCGCTGTGGTGGCGCGTGACTTTTTATATAGCGATATATTTTAGCCGGGGTGACTTCCTCTGACGAGCAGCTTGCGTCCTGTTAGGTTGTGTGGTTTATTTATGTGTTACAGCATGTGTTGTTGATTATTTAGGTATACACATAGACAATATTTAGACAACAGTTATACGATATATATTTAGAATAGGAAGACGATATATTTAGACAATATATTTACAACAGTTATACGATATATATTTTGAATAGGAAGACGATATATTTAGACAATAGGAAGGCGATATATTGAGACAACAGTTAGACGATATATATTTACAACAGTTAGACGTATATTTACAACAGTTAGACGTATATTACAACAGTTATATAAACATGGGTAACAAAGAGGTTAGTTAATATATTTTATTTTTTGTTTAAATAATATCGAGCTAAAGCACAAGTCTCAGCCGCTTGTTAGGTTTCTTCTTCGTCTTCGGTGGTAGATTAGAGATATCGGCCAGGTGGTTGTCTGTGGTGGGAGCTGACGTACAAGGGTTGGTGTTAGGAAACCAACTCGGTTCTGGGGCTATTGAACAACTGGAGTTGATGTAGTCGTCAAACATGTTACTGGAGGAGGTAGTAGGTCTCTGCGTCTTCGGTGGTAGATTAGAGATATCGGCCAGGTGGTTGTCTGTGGTGGGAGCTGACGTACAAGGGTTGTTGTTAGGAAACCAACTCGGTTCTGGGGATATTGGTTGGTAACAGCTGGAGTTGATGTAGTCGTCAAACGTGTTACTGGTACAAGTAGGATAGGTATCCGTGGTGCGTGGTGACTGTAGTCGGTCAAATTCGGCGAGGATTTTACTCTGTAAAGTCAACAAATGTTCAAACTCGGATCGAGTTAAAGTAATGCCGGTTTTGGTAGGAAACTTGAGGTAGGATTCACCAAAATATTTTCGCACGTGCAGTAAAGGTTGGCCTTGGTAAACACATACAGACGCGACCTTCAGACCACTAGCTAAACGTTTAAGCATTTCATCACAGCTCTTGATGTAGACCCAGTTGTTGGGAACAGTGGAAGTCATCTTCAATGAGGTGTAAGTATCTGTGGTTATCACGCCACTGCGTTAGTAAAGTATGAATGTGAGTGTCTGGGTCTTCCAAGTGTCTATATATGCAGGAATACCAGTTCAATCTGGTTTCTGAAACGTATCCAGACTTGTGTTACCCAGGGCGTGATTAGTTGAAATATTAATCGATAGGTGACGCGTTGTCAATGTGAGTAAACTTGTGTGCTGGCCAGGGCGTGATTAGTCGAACAACCAATCGATAGTTGACGTGTTGTCGATGTGACAAGACTTGCTGCGTGCTGGTAGTGTAAGTGTATGACTCATAGACGTATTGGCGTGAGGAAAAATCCGATAAAATGGCGGGCAAAGCCTTATAGAGGGAAAATACACACACGTGTCTATTGATCTCTGCCTTTGTCTATGAACGAAGAAACAGTCTTGTGGTTCGCTAGCCAGGGTCTGACTAATCGAATAACTAGTCGATCGTTGGCGTGTTGTCTAGCCGAAAAGGGTAGTAGGATGCGCTGCATAGTACCACCGCGAACTTTGATCAAGATGAAATAAATGGCATAGAGGCCACAAACATTGGTAACTACATCTTGTAAATGTCTAGCGTTGTAGTTAACAGGTCGGGTAGAGTTTCTGGCTATAAAACTAATCAGGTCCGGGTGTCTAGGCGGTAGGCCGAAAGAATCAAAATATTCAAAAGTGCCAAGTCCATTATAATATAGAGCGACCCAATGGTCACCAGCTCGATAGCTAGGGTCAGTGTTGATGACGAAAGCAGCCGTCTTGGTCGGGTCGATACGTAGAGGTAATTGGTCACGAGCTAAAACTTTAACGAGTCCAGTTCGTTTAACAAATATATCCGACAGGAGGATGGTCCGTATCTCGTCTGTATTCATCGTCTAAGTGGTGTAGTATGTCAAAACTTGGCGCGATTTCGAGATCTCCAAGATCGAGTCTTGCTCGGCGTAGACGAGAACCTGTAATGGTTCGGGTGTGACCTCGGAGAATTTAAGTTCTACTGAGACAGGGCCCGACTTGGCCATCTCAAACTGGTCACCGTCCAGTAGACTGGGGGTGAGGTCAAAGGCGTATAAGGCGTACCCATTCTCAAAATGTCTATACTCGAGATCGTTGCCGGCGTCTTTACCAACCAGTCCCATAGCTAGATTCGTCCCGAAGAAGGCTCTCACGTACTGGTTGTGCTCATAATCCATGGACAAAGGCTTGCCACTGACTGTTCTGCCGTCCGCGCTGACATTCAAATATATCAGACCAAAGGTAGCGAAATTGAACGGATTTGACGTATACGACCCGTTAAAATTGGTCGAAGTGACAAGACCAATCACGATCCGTGTGGGTGTTTGACTGAGAAATAGATTATCCTGCATGTGCGATAGCATACCTCTAGGAATAGAGAAAGTTTTTAGCACAACTCGTTTCAAAGGGTACTTGGCATTACCTCGCACCAAGGCTTTCTCGAGGGCTAGAGAGACGGCGGGGTTTAATTTGGCTTTCCGGACAACCAAGGCCGCATAAGTTATAATAGATTTATAACCACCGGTGGGGTCGTGTCCCAGCACGTTGAAGGCATCTTTAGACGGCGTGAGTTTTACTTTAACGGTCACACCATTTAACAGGTAACGATCTTGAGCGAAGATATCTGAATGTAAACGACCCATCATATCAATGTCCTGAGAACCAGCCGCTATATGTCGACGCAGTCTTAACCCGTTGTTATTATCACCAGTTGTTTCCGTAATAAAATTTGGCGTGTCTTTGTAAAACAGAACCGCTGTCAGATGGCCTCGTTTGGCTTCCTCCCCGTAATTCAACGTGGCTTCCAGGTAAGCTCTATAAGGGTAGGTGTTCTCGCTGGGTGTAATCAGCGTGTCGTTCAGGGAAACGTCGACTTGTGAGAATAAACTGTGCAGGTAATAGTTGATCGGGGCTACCTCTGCGTCAGCGGGTAATGCGCCGCCATTAGCTAACGTGATTTTGGCGCGCACGTGTAGAAAAGTATTGAACAAATCTAGATATTCTTCACCGTTTCCCGATATTACAAATTCCACCGGGGCTCCGGGGGCTAAGGCAGCCAATGGATGTATCTCCACAAATTGTTCCTCTTCTACGGCTGTCTGCGTTGGTGGTACGCTAAACAAATCTAGACCACTGTGAAGACACTCGCACGAGTTGGGGTGAATAAGCGCCATCATTCAAATATATCCAAGTACCGTCGCTTCTTCTGGTGAGAATGAGAAGGGCGAGCTCGGTTACTGCGTTTTATTCGTTTCGGCTCGCCAGGTGGGGCAGCTCTCGTTTTTCTTTTTCTTCTAATACCGCTAACCGATTGGTTAGTGGTGAGGTGGTCAACGGCTCCCTGTAATAAACGTTGACCCGATTCTTTGGCTCGTTCACGAAATGACTCACCAATATTTCTGCCAGCTAACGCATCGCTCGCGACCTGTAGACCAGTGCCAAGCCCTTCTCTGAGTAAAGCTTTGCCTCCAGTTTTTAACCACGGGAGAACCATGCGACCGAGCCCGCCGAAAAAACTACCCAAACCCTGTCCTCTTTGACTTCTACCTCCGATAAACACTGGCATCCCGTGGCCAGCTTGGTTGCAGTAAAACTCCTCATACATTTTGGGGTTTCGTCGGATGGGTACGTGTCTCACCATTTTTCTATTCAAAATCAAACCGTCTGTGAGTTCGGAAGTGTAGTGTCAACACCGAAGCTACGCTAGTGAATGGGATAGTCTTACCCTGGTCATTAGTTAAAAGGATTTCCACAGCGTCAAACGAAAAACGGCTCATTGGTACGTAGTGTGGTTTGTCGTAAATCCTGAAAACCGAAGCGGTAGTCCTATCCAAAATAGGAACAATCCGTAACAAAGGGACAGAGGCATCTCCAACTGGTCTCGCCGCTACGAGATCGCAGTACACGTATACATTTTTCATGTCGCTATCCATTTGTACTTCAGTCTCGCCTCGTAGTATTGGGTCGATGTCTGTGGCGAGCGAGGTGGGAAAGCCTAATATGTGTTTCAACGTCTCGCTAATTCTAACTTCAACCTCCGGAGCATACAGATTCAAGCTGGCCTTATTATTGTTAAAATGAAATCTAACTCGGGCTTTTTCATCCACATCTGTGTCTAACAGCAAACGATTCAACTCGTCGATCATCGTGTCGGGTGATGTGTATAGACCGGCGGGTAACGTGAGTAGTATAGACTCATCTTCTTTGTTGGGAAAGTAATGTATCCATACATCATCGTCTAACACGTTAAAATAACTTTTGGGAAATTGAATCTCAACCAAACCGACCTCATAACGCGAAGTCAAGTCTATAGTCTGTGGCAATTTGACGAAAAAGTGACCGGCGTTATTGTTTGGGTATATTCTCATCGAGGCATTGCTGGGTAAAGTCACATAAAAACTCATCCTATCTTAGGGTTAGGTAACATGTAACCCAGACAACTGCTCATTTGTTTTTTTTTCTATAACCAGCGGCACTCGAGCTTTCCAGCTCTTTCGGCCCAATGACATGTCATTGCGAGGCTGGGGGGTCAGTGGACTTTCCTTCCAACCCGGTCAGGAGCTTCGCTCCTTCCCATCCACACGGGATTTATGTGCAGGAGCCGTTCAGGTTATTCAGTCAAATTTCCGGTCGTAAACATTTCTTCAAACACCGACGGCCGGGTTTGAACCATGAACACCTGGTCGCCAGTACAACGTCGTAGCCATTACACCAGCGCGGCTCCCACAACTGCTCATTAAAGCGATCCAAAACTTGCCGTCCGGTCCCTCTGCGTTGCTCCGACTCAGATTGAATAACGAGACTCCGATGACGACATATATAACGATCATCTGACAGATGAAAACGATCTCTAGTCGCGGGACTAGTTTCCCAAAAAAAGGCCAGACCGAGTGTTAAGGTCAAAAAGGGAGGTGATCCTTTGTATACGGGTTGGACAGAGTAAATTAAGAGTTACATCGCTTGTAGACTTGATTAACGGTGAATTGTTTAAATAAATATATGAAAGAAGTCATAGTGTACAGATAGCGTCGTGAGCGCTGTTCTGTAATGTAGAACTGTAATAGTTCGCACGGCTAGTCCGTGAAAGGACTGAGCTGCGTTAAACAGCGAAGTCCCGTGACTGTTTAGGCGGGAGTTTTGTGACCGCTAGGAGTGGGGTTCTAGGTGTTGATGGAGTGAAGTCAACCCTGGTGTTTTTTCTAAGTGTGTGTTCCCGACCAGTGTTCGGTGAAGATGTATAGTGTTTTTCACAATGTGTGTCTCGGTGGAGACTTTCTGGACAGGCCTGTATTTGAATATTCTTCCTATATTGAATATTCTTCCATGTGTTAGATTATTTGAAGATGGTATGTACTATAACATCTATGACTGCAGTGGATGCAGCTTATGAGAGATTTTGTTATTGGGCACGTTCTATGAGAAGTGCACCACTAGTTTACAATTAGGCGCTATGAAGAGTCTGAGAGGTAGAGAGATTACTTTGTAGGCCATAGACAGTTTTGTGAAGGAGATTAGGCCATATATATTGTGCAGGTTATATTACTGCAGACTGCTGTGTGCGCAGTCTTTCCTTTGAGGAATATTGTGGATGTGCACCACTATTTATTATTGGGCCTTAAGAAGGGATAGCGATGACGATGATTATTCAACTGCCGGGGAGCAGCCTTTGTTGAGAAGGGGAGACGTAGTCTTTTGAGGAAAATCGTTGATGTGCATCTTCTATAAGAAGTGCACCGCTATTGGATGAATTTAATAGTACAGCGATGTGGGCAGTCTTTCTGGATTAGGCCATATGTATGAGGCCGTATTTGAGGCCGTATGTACAACTGCGGTGAACGCAGTTCTTTAAGGAACATGGTGGATGTGTATTTCTATGAGGTGTGCGCCACTAGGCGTTGTGATTGAGCTCTGTGGAGTATGGGAGCTTCATGAGTACCTTTATTTGATACTTTGTACTTTATGCTGTATGTCGTCTATGTCAGTGTGATCGTATTGTAACGTAAATAAACTGTGCTTTAAACGTTACTCATCGTTCAACGATCCATGAATCCTATGTGTGTCACTGTGATGGATGAATGCACCAGTACACACCTACTTTGAACATTCTAGGCATAGTATCAGTAGTGACATATTTACAAATAGCCCTGGGTGGGCGTGGCCTATATAAGGAGAACCCATTTACGCCTTTATCACTGAATAACACAATGGCGTTAACCTATCATTTGAACCATATCATTAGGTGGCTTAAAAACTTATAAGATAACAACAAACTGTTATTTATCAGTGGTGGCCTAACAATATAGCGGTATCAGTGGTGGTTTTCAGTAAAGTTGGAGTTGACACCCGCAACATTTGCGTTGAAAGGATAAGATCACAAGGATGCTGTGTTCAGGCATAATATTCAGAACGTAAAGTTCACCTATATATTTATTATAGCTCTGTGTGGGCGTATACATACATATAAAATAGATTCAGGAATATCAGCCGGCAAACTGATATAAACTAACAGTCATTTGTTAATGAACAGCATTATCAGTAGAGTGCCAACTTTTCGGGCTTAAGGCCCATGATTTCACGTGGTAATATTGTTTCTACCAGACCTTGACCTGTTTATTAGTGTGCCCTGTGTGTGGCGTATGCACTAACAAGTTCTCTCATCTGTGACAGTAGTTAGCCATGTGTGGGCGGGGCTTCGATTGAGAACCAAGTTCAGCTTTAACTGTGTTATGTCGTCCTCTATGCCTACGGGCTAGTATTCATATGACAGTAGCAATGAGTGGACTAATGTAACTTAGGAACAGATGATTATGACATTCATCTATGACAAGGGTGCTTATTTCCAGCCTAAATGAGTCGGCAGTAAAATATTTCAAGCCTTATTGACGCCTGCATTGCTCACAGACAGTTTGGTGTCGCTGGTAACCTGTGATCGGTGACACGGTGATGTGTCTAATGTTTACATGCTTCCTATAACATATTTGCAGCATTCAAGTTTCCTGTTTCATACGGTGTCAAGTACCAGAGGTGACAGTTGACGACGAGTCCAGTGCTTATGCCTGCGCTTTTCAACATGGGAGTCTGCTTATGCTGTGTCATTTGATGTCCATCAGTTGTAGCGGGAAAAGAAGGAACTGTTTTCTTTTTACAAGATAAGTGGTTTTTGTCGTGGAAAACTGTGTCTCTCTATGTATGTTGTCAGGTCTTCTGGTTATTATTATTTGTTCTATCGAGTACTGCATATTGATAGTGTTGTATTATGAGATTTATTGCATAATTGATTGATGGCTACGTGACATAATCTTATTAGAATTATAAGTGGTCTATAAATTTAGTACACTCAGTGTTTGAATCACGATGGATCCTGATATGAATGATGAGTTGGATCCTGAGGACATGAGGCCTATAATGGAATATTTAGCTGAACAAGGAGAATATTTTATGGAATTACAAGGCCAAGCACTCGACAGATACGTGCTGGATGGTTTTTTGTTTAATGTGGTAGTAGCTTTAAATTATTTTACTGACGATAACTGTCAGTCAGCTCCTCAAGTTATCTTGGCTAGAGATTTGACGGATGTGTTAGAATACCTGCGTCCGTTTGTGTGCAATTATACTGAGGCTAGACACAATTTTATGCATGAGGTTTTGCACAATATAATCCGCAATAACATGCAGGATGATAACAAAAAGGAATTAGAAGAGAAGGAGCGGATGAAGAACAACAAGCGAATTGCCCTACAACAAAGAGAACATTTTTTGCAGGATATAGCTGAAAAGAATAAACTACAAGACACAGTGTCTAAACTCACAAGTGATTTGCATAAATCAAACTTGGAGCTTTCTAGTGTGAAAACATCATTAGACTCTGAATGCAGTAAAGTCAAGGACTTGGAAGTCCAGATAAAAGATAAGCAACGGGTAGTATCGTCAGCCAGAGATAGCAGAGGTGCGAAGGAAAAGATTAAGGAAATTGGCACGACAGAAAAGAGAAAGCAAAGAAAAGGATGTAGAAAAGAGAGTAGAGGAGTTATCGTTTAAGAAAGAGGAAATGACTGAGATTGAGAAATTACTCATGGAGGAGAAGAGTAAGGTTTTAACATCTGATAACTTAAATAAGAAACTAAGCGAGGATATCTCTCTTAATATTGCTGAAATTACTGAACTTAGAAGAAGAGTGGATGGTTTAGTGGATGTTATTTTAAGCATTAAGGGATTGTCTACTGTCAATAATGACAATGGTAGACAGAAGGTTGTTCATCACCAAGAAAGGCAAGCAAAGAGTCCGCCCTATACACTCTTTGCTCAGACGAAAATTGAACATGTTGGACGTAGATGCCTGCGTGGCAAATACAATTTCCCACGTACGGAAGACGCTGCGTCTAAGATTACTGACTCTTGGCGTCAGACCAGCAAAGATACTTCATGTCTAACATCCAGTTCTGGTAATAAAGATAACACATATTATGTTAGTAACCATAAGGATTCGATCAGTTCCACTACTTGTCATACCAAGTTTAGACAGGGTGATACAGTAAATAAGCATATTACCACAGAAAAGAATAAAAACAGTTTAGGTAAAAGAGATAACCATATTGTTGGAAAGTACCAAGGGAATCCTTCAAATTGTAGTTTTTCCTCTCCAAGAAACCAGAGACAGTCTAACAGAATTCAAAGTTTTGATTCTGAAAAGTTGGGAAATTATGATAGAAATAATTACATTAAAGATTACCAATCTGATAGTAATTGTTATAGGAGTCAACAAGATTCATTTACTAGATATTTCTATCGAAGGAGACAGGTTAAGCATAACAATGCTAACTGCAGCTCTAGGTATAATAATTGTCACAATGGAGGAGATAGCTATAGCAATAGAGATAACTCCCCAAATGTTACTACACATAACCTGGTTAACTTTGCGCAACAAAAGCCTAAAGTCATTGGTAGTAAGCAACGTAACAATAAGTAGTAAGCAACGTAACAATAAGTAATAAGGTCACAAATTGCAACTGTTTGTTATGTTTTGATTTCGAGAAAGAATGTCGTTTTGTGAGTGCATAACTTTATTTCAGCTCTGCTGTGATGACCTTCATTTTGGACAGGTTGTTCCTAACCTTTTGTGTGATATACTATGTGCTGTGAGAAGACTTGATGCATCATATAGAAACCAGATGTTTTTCACTGCCACAAATGTTAGGTAATTGTGTAGTTACTTTTCCGTTTACCTTAATATATCTCACAGTTGATTAAAGTGGAGATTTTCATTTGTATTTTTTCAACAGTAGCAGCTATGCGATAAAGGTCAGCGTGCCTGGTTTTCTTTAGCTGTGACAGAAATGTTTGTTACCTTTCGACCGTGTGCCCAATCAAGCGTAACCCAGCCAACATGTTGACCCAGTATTATTTGATGTCATCCCGTGCGGTTTATAGCATACCATCAAGGAAACCGGAGTTCTGACCTATTTATTTTTTTTCTTTAGGAATTGATTCAAGATTGCTACAGTGTTTCTTATACTTAATTTTTTTAAAGGATAATGTATTAGTCTATTGTATAGATGGTGCATTGTATGATGATGTATTAGATATTGAGTATGTTTATATTTATACACTATTTCAACACCATGTTATTGTTTACATGATTGTGTTGTTGATAAACATTGTATGTATTATGAGTGTAATGAATTGTAACATATCGTTTTGTAGTGACTTGTCTTTGATTGTTATTTTTTATTGTTGATGGAATTATGGATTTTTGGTAGTTACATACATTTGTCAGAAGACTATTCCACTTAGACTATATTATGTTTGACAATATGTGATTTGTTGTGAAGTTTGATACATCAAAACATTGATATGTTTTTTGCAGGACTAATTATTAGGATAGTTTTATACATAATGAGATTGCCAGCCCTAAGCACAAACTCATTAGTTATGAATATGTCGTTAGTCGCTTTCTGAGAGTTTTTTGGTTACTAAATTTGTTTTTCTTTTTCGTATCTGACTCCGTGTTTAGTTAATATATTACCTTATACACAGGTTATATGAAGTAATTGTTGTGTTGTGAAATGTTATTTTGGAACTAAATTATATATGTAGAATTGTCAGAGATAGCAGATACTATTATTTGTTTGAAATTATGAGTAATAATATATATGTCGATATGTTCAGATTTTAGGGGGAAAAAAAACAAGAAAATATATTAATAATTTTTTTTTTTGTTGAGATTGTGATATTTTGTTTTTCATATCGCACTTTTTTGTGTGATGTCTGTGATAATCCATTTTAATTATGTATAAGTTTTGTAATTTCGCTAAATTATTTATTATGCATTATATAGTTATATCCTTTATTCGTGTTTGGTACATATATATACTTTGTCTTTTTGTTATACGATTTTCTGTCAATATTGTATTTGTTTTACAATACATTGTTTGTTTAGATAGTTATTGGGATGTATTGCTACTTATTCTATACATTCATTTCTTGAATTTTCTTCTTTCTTTTCGGATGATTCTTCGTTTCATTCCATTTCTTTTGAAGCAGTTTATACTTTCGTGACGCTTCTATGTTTCATCTAGGTGTCACTTAATTCTATTTGTAGACGTTTACTCCTTACACTTTTTATACTTCCTTCCTTAGGATTGTTATGTTGATTATATGGTTTGGTATGAGGTAGCTATTTATGTCGGTTGTATCTAGTTTGACGTAAGGAATTGATTAGCTTAATTGTTGCTATTAGGTATTATTGATCTTTGTTACTATATTGATTTCATTCCTGATTTTCGGTGTTGATCATGCTTCTTTAGCTTGATCTTGTCTGTTACTTTCTATTTATTGTATACTACTTGGTCTACAGTGATCATACTTAACTTTGTTTAAAACTGATTATTTAGTGTACTTAGCAGATTATTGTGTATAATTTGTTTTATTGTACACTTGCTTATATTTTTTGTCGATGTATTATTATAACCTTAACATAAGCTAAATTTTGTATGAGTATTTTAGAGCTTAGCTGACCCCTCATTTTTCTTTGATGTTGTTCTTGTCAAAAAAATGACAAATCATTTTTTTCTCCGGAGGTGGTGGTAGTATGTTAAGGTCAAAAAGGGAGGTGATCCTTTGTATACAGGTTGGACAGAGTAAATTAAGAGTTACATCGCTTGTAGACTTGATTAACGGTGAATTGTTTAAATAAATATATGAAAGAAGTCATAGTGTACAGATAGCGCCGTGAGCGCTGTTCTGTAATGTAGAACTGTAAATAGTTCGCACGGCTAGTCCGTGAAGGGACTGAGCTGCGTTAAACAGCGAAGTCCCGTGACTGTTTAGGCGGGAGTTTTGTGACCGCTAGGAGTGGGGTTCTAGGTGTTGACGGAGTGAAGTCAACCCTGGTGTTTTTTCTAAGTGTGTGTTCCCGACCAGTGTTCGGTGAAGATGTATAGTGTTTTTCACAATGTGCGTCTCGGTGGAGACTTTTTGGGCAGGCCTGTATTTGAATATTCTTCCTATATTGAATATTCTTCCATGTGTTAGATTATTTGAAGATGGTATGTACTATAACATTTATGACTGCAGTGGATGCAGCTTATGAGAGATTTTGTTATTGGGCACGTTCTATGAGAAGTGCACCACTAGTCTACAATTAGGCGCTATGAAGAGTCTGAGAGGTAGAGAGATTACTTTGTAGGCCATAGACAGTTTTGTGAAGGAGATTAGGCCATATATATTGTGCAGGTTATATTACTGCAGACTGCTGTGTGCGCAGTCTTTCCTTGGAGGAATATTGTGGATGTGCACCACTATTTATTATTGGGCCTTAAGAAGGGATAGCGATGACGATGATTATTCAACTGCCGGGGAGCAGCCTTTGTTGAGAAGGGGAGACGTAGTCTTTTGAGGAAAATCGTTGATGTGCATCTTCTATAAGAAGTGCACCGCTATTGGATGAATTTAATAGTACTGCGATGTGGGCAGTCTTTCTGGATTAGGCCATATGTATGAGGCCGTATTTGAGGCCGTATGTACAACTGCGGTGAACGCAGTTCTTTAAGGAACATGGTGGATGTGTATTTCTATGAGGTGTGCGCCACTAGGCGTTGTGATTGAGCTCTGTGGAGTATGGGAGCTTCATGAGTACCTTTATTTGATACTTTGTACTTTATGCTGTATGTCGTCTATGTCAGTGTGATCGTATTGTAACGTAAATAAACTGTGCTTTAAACGTTACTCATCGTTCAACGATCCATGATTCCTATGTGTGTCACTATGATGGATGAATGCACCAGTACACACCTACTTTGAACATTCTAGGCATAGTATCAGTAGTGACATATTTACAAATAGCCCTGGGTGGGCGTGGCCTATATAAGGAGAACCCATTTACGCCTTTATCACTGAATAACACAATGGCGTTAACCTATCATTTGAACCATATCATTAGGTGGCTTAAAAACTTATAAGATAACAACAAACCGTTATTTATCAGTGGTGGCCTAACAATATAGCGGTATCACCGAGGTTCTCGTGGTCTTGGATGGGGGTGGCCGCAAAACTGGGGTGTTCACTTCTTCTTCAATCTCCATCAGTTTGTCTGGCTTGGACGATCCGCACGCGATCACCGGCTTTAAAATAGACTTTTCTGCCGATGACGTCAGGGGTTGAGTACAACGTATGCCACACCTCTTCTTGGTTGCTCGGGGTAACTTCCGCCGGCGCCATCTTAATACCCCGATGATACGAATTGTTGTAGTTTTGGACCAGTTGCTGTATCACGTCGACGTAGCGAAGACTGTTGGTTTTGGTATAGTAACGCCACGTTTTTTCTTTGAGGGTTCGATTAAACCTCTCGACAATAGCTGCCTTGGTATCTTCATTCTCCGTAGTGAAGAAATGGACACCCTCGTCTTTAAGAAACTATAAGAATGTTTTTTTGACGAACTCACTGCCTTTGTCTGAAAATTTATAGGTTTGCGACTGCTAAAAATGGTCTTCACCGCTGCTACTGAAGCTTTCCCAGTTTTGTTTTTTAGAGGAACAGCCCAAGCTAATTTACTAAACACATCGATACACGTTACTAGATAGGAAAACCCATCGTTGAATTTCTTTAATCCTCGCAAGTCACTTAAATCAGCCTGGAAATGTTGATCGATACCACCAGCGATAGTCACCCATCTCTTAAATTTTCTACGCACCGGTTTGTGTAAGGTGTAGGTATCCTGATGACCTAACCACGCTTCAATTTTTTTACGAGTAAGTTTGGAACTACGTTGTAAGGCGCCGATTCCCCCATACGAACCTGGTCGTTTCGGTTCGTAGTAATGTTGTTTTAAAATCTTATTCACTTTTTTGGCCATGTTTCCCACTTTGGTGTCTTTTTTCTTCTTCTGATCGAATACGACGATGTTTCTCGCAATTTACTGGCAACCACCTTTTTCGATTAGTGGGTGTGATTTGTTCGGGTGGGGACTGAAGAGTTTTGTCGACAATCTCGTCTTTAAGTACAGTGGGTTGTTCGATGGGAGGTTTCGAGGTCGATTCGTTAAGCGGAGACTTAATATCCACGAGACCTAGGGGTACGTGACTGTACTGTTCTAGTCGATTCAAATAACGCTGCAGTGTTCGTTGATATAGTCTAGCTTTGTCACCCACTCGCAGATCTTCTGGTTCCAAGACTAGTTGCATTTGACTGTCCAATTCTCCCAAGTTATCTCTTAGAGCAGCTGTTCCCAACCTGTGGTACGCGTACCCCTGGGGGTACGCGACAGGACGTTCAGGGGTACGCGAAAAAAATTGAGTAATGGCGGAAAAAAGATACATATGTCAACAGTGTAAAAGACAAGTCAAAAGTTGTGAAATTAATTCAACGCTGTACTATACAACATGAACTGTGTGAGACAATCGTCGCCGTTTTTCTTGCGCGCCACTGGCGTGCTGTCTGCTTGGACTGACGTGTGTGAAAATCTATGGCATTTCGTATGACCACAATTCAATATTTTTACACAATAGTCTTCATTTTGATGACTATGGGATTATAGTTGTGCTGTTGAATATTTCATCAAATATATGACTTGTTTGAACTTCCCTTTGGTGCAGGATAGTGAAAAGACACGATCTTCAGTTTTACATAGAGCTAAAAAGAGAAAATACAGTGACGAATACATGAAGTATGGGTTTTCGTTTATAGGAGATGAGGACTGTGCTAAGCCCCACTGTGTAGTGTGTCGGGAAGTATTATCCAATGGTAGCATGAAACCTTCGTTACTCTTGCGGCATTTACAAACAAAACACCCTAGTTATGAAAATAAGGAACGCAATTGTTTTCAGCGACTATCGAAACAACAGAATGTGACATCGTACTTGTCGTCAGCTAACAAATATAACGAAAATGCGGTTGAAGCCTCCTACCGTATTAGTTATCGTATTGCTAAATGTGGTAAAAATCATACTATAGCTGAGAATTTAATTTCTCCTTGTATAAAAGATGCCGTTCTATGCATGCTCGGAGAGGAATAACGTTTTTATTATTATTATTAATAAATTAAATGTGTTAATTTTTATTGTAACTTCTGGTTTTTTTAATGTAAAAATATATGCACTGTTTGTTCACCTTTTTATTACATTGTATTTTAATCCCGTGGTTGGCATAATCTATAAATTTTGAATAACAGCAACTATATTAATTTCAAATATTTTGCTAATATTAGGGGTACAATTGATAGAAATGAGCTGCCAAAGGGTACGCAAGTGAAAAAAGGTTGGGAACCGCTGTCTTAGAGCATCGGGAGCTCTATAAGGTTTTTGAACCTCTAACAAACGAAGATCCATCAAAATCATTTTCTTGGCCATCTACAAGAACCCTCTTAGCAGGCTTAGTAGTGGAGTTAACAACGCACTTAAAAAATCTCCAGTTTGTAAAAATTGTTTTCGTCTTTTGAGCGACAATGTCTTCTTGGTGAGCGCTCTCAGAGTGTTTTTGTAACGACGCATACGCCTCTTCTGAGGGGGTGTCAGTGTAACGTTACCTTTTAATACGTTGTGACAGCGGACTCTGGGTCGTCCTGGGGGTCTGGATTCCTGGCTCTTTGTTTCCCATGCTTGTCATGGTAGCCGATCTTCTCCCATTCTGCAGACATGGCCGAACCATCTTAATTGGGACTGTTCTACTTGGGTCTGCAGGGGGTGGGAATTTAGGCCTTGACGTATCGTCTGGTTGCGGACCATGTCTCTTCTTGTTACATCAACCACCTTCCTCAGATACCTTATTTCTGAGGTTTGGATCTGGCTGTTGTGGGTTGTAGTCATTGCCCATGACTCGCATCCATATGTCAAGACTGGGACATAGGTGGAGCGGTATACAGCCATCTTCGTTTTCTTACCAACCTCTCTCTTGCTGAGGAATCCTCGATTTATGACCTGAAAAAGTCTCACAGCTGCTGCTTTTCGAGTGGCCAAAAGTGTAAATCAATACACTTAATTAAATAATTAATGTTTGTGTAGTGGATCCTTGCGGATGATTTTTGTGGGTAGTCCCATAGCAGATACTGCCGTAGGGGAGTGAAGTGTTTGAGACTTCACCATACTAGGTCCAGCCTCGAGAGGTGGGGTGACCAGTTCTCTTCCTCGCTGCCTTTTCCTATCCTAACTCAAAGAGCACAGTCAGGTACCCATTAACAGCTGGGTAGAATGGAGGTGTCTGTACCGTGATTGGAACCCAGTACCTTTGCCGTTAGAGACCAGTGCTCCAACCACTCTGTCAGTTGGCCGCTCGCAAATGAATATATTATAAATAATTTTACATGAATTCGCAAAATCACCCACAAAATTATGTCACGGCTCAGTCTGTTTTCACCATGTAGAACATTTAATGACTGTGGTAACATCTAGTTTTGTTTCACGATATACAAGTCAACATATCTTTCTTCAGTTTCTTTCTTCACAGACACTTCTGTAACTTGATATTCAGTAGACTTCCCGAGGACTTTATTCACCTGGTCAGGAAGGAACAATACTACAGCCAGACATACAGCTTTGGTCTTTGATTCGCACAGTGCAGTATGTTATTCACTTCCCCAGAAGAAATGTTTTTGCGTCCGACTATGATATTGGAACATGCAGCATATGAACCAGGCTATGGTATATGTTGTCTATGACTAAGATGCCCCTCCGATGATGACCGACCCCTATCGATCAGTCTTATTTTGACTACATTAACATGAGACTGTGATTTCGTCAGTCAAAACAGTACGTCATACAAACAATAAAATACATCGAAAGACCATAGACATTTAAAATGACCAGAGTTGTTTTGCCCGTCTCGCTACAATAGTATCAGCAAAATCTTTAACACTTCACTCTCCTTCGGCAGTATCTGTTATGACAGGCGGAACACAAAGATTTATTTTTTCTTCGTCGTTCGCTCTGAAATAACAGTCCGTCTCAGGCTTCTCTCATCACCATACAGTTTCTCCCTCAACTGACAGTCCGTCTCAGGCTTCTCTCATCACCATACAGTTTCTCCCTCAACTGGCAGTCCGTCTCATGCTTCTCTCGTCACCATAACAGTTTCTCCCTCAACTGGCAGTCCGTCTCATGCTTCTCTCGTCACCATAACAGTTTCTCCCTCAACTGGCAGTCCGTCTCATGCTTCTCTCATCACCATACAGTTTCTCCCTCAACTGGCAGTCCGTCTCATGCTTCTCTCGTCACCATAACAGTTTCTCCCTCAACTGGCTGTCCGTCTCATGCTTCTCTCGTCACCATACAGTTTCTCCCTCAATTGGCAGTGCGTCTCATGCTTCTCTCGTCACCATAACAGTTTCTCCCTCAACTGGCAGTCCGTCTCATGCTTCTCTCGTCACCATAACAGTTTCTCCCTCAACTGGCAGTCCGTCTCAGGCTTCTCTCGTCACTATAACAGTTTCTCCCTCAACTGGCAGTCCGTCTCATGCTTCTCTCGTCACCATAAGAGGGAGGGGGTTACGCATATAATCTAGACCGCCCCCACCCCGTGAAGTTTCCGCGAGTCTCTGATGAGACGAAGAAATAATATGACCTCTGCTCCCACAGTTATTTCGTCCAATACAACAAAAATGCGGTGCTTGAGGTTGGCAATCTCAGCATGTTAAACAAGCTGCTAGAGAAAGCACCACACCAGGTACAAATGAATGCTTGGTTCAGGCTTCCGGCAAGGGAACCAGGTTTGGTCGTGAGTTAATAAATTTTTGAACCATCTGGGCAGTCTTTCAAGGTCTGTCCAGTGGTCATGTCAGTTAAAATAGTACGTCATACAAACAATAAAATACACCGAAAGACTATAGACATTTAAAATTACCAGAGTTCTTTTGCTACAATAGTATAAGCAAAATCTTTCAAGGTCTGTCAATTAATAACCATTTTTGTTTGCTTTAAATGCTTAATTAACATTTTTCTTGTGTTGAGGGTTGAGTTTTTTTCTCGCAAGCGGAGCATGCTGAATTCAGATCCACAACCACGAACAACCAGCTTCCAACAATAACTTAGTTGAGTTTCACATGTAACAATAAACTGTCAGCACCAACAAGCTCAGATAGGCTGAGAGGGAACGTAGTCTTCTTCATTTTGTGTTTTCTTGTCCATTCGACCAAATTTGAATTTATAAGCTGGGTTTTATTGCATGTCAGAAACTAGTGCGCGTAGAAATGACATTTTATAACCCATTTGTGTTACAAGGGTGATTGTCAGCCCGGAAAAATTTTTATATAAATGATTTGACATATTACTGAAAAGGGCAATGTGAAAAGGACATATCTTGGCTAAACAAAAATTTATCACAAACGTTTCAGAGAAGTCTGAGAACAATATATTTTGACGGCACATATTTTAACCAAGCAGGGTTTGCAAGTTAAAATTCAGCGATGAAAAATGGAAAATGACATATATGGTTTACCGTATCGCCGGGAAAGCAATAAATAAAGATACGGAAGTCCTGGCGTGAAATGTAGTACTCTTTATTACATTACCTCAAAATCGATGACAGACTCAAAATTGAAGTCACGGAAGATACTGATGCATGGCGTGGCTTCAAGCATCGGGAACTATTGGACATTTTAACGGATATGAGAAAATGTCGACTTAATATAGTAGCCTGGATAGCTTTCGCCCGTCTGTTACCGTCGCCCGAAAGCTATATAAAGAATAGTAACACTGTAACCTAATAAGCATGCCACAGAGAAATACTAAAGAGGGTTGGGCATGGGTTCCGTCACCTTATCCTTAGAACGATTGTAGGCAACACAGGAGCTGTGGTAATCAACTTTAGAAACACCGAGCTGTCTAAAGATCTACTTTAGACAGACAGCGCAGTCTTAAAATCTACATTGATAAAATTATGCCTGTTTACAGATTTCAGCGTGTTATAAATTTTAAATAATTACAGCCAGTACATAACTTACATCTCTGCTGAGTGATATACATCACTTACATTTCTGCTGAGCGATCTATTTCCCGCAATCATTGACAGAGCCGTGGACAGTTGAAGATAAATTATGTTTTACAGCAGTGGTTACACATGGGCCATGCCATATTTCTAGGGGGCACAGTAAGATGGTTAAAGTACATTTTTTCAGCTAACAGCGACTTTGGGGGCGGGGGGGGAGGGGGGGGGGGAGAAGAAACAGAAGTAAACGAGCCTCAGAAAGGGGGAGGGGGGGTATGAGCAACAACAGGTTGAGAACTCCTGTTTTACAGAATGTTGACTTCACTTCAAACACACGATCACGTTTCTATCTCAAGCAGTTCACGAATAAAGCGAATGTTAGTAAGCTAGGTTGGTAGTTGTCACTGGGAACGCAGAAATAAAATACCTGTTTATACCCCGCTTTTAAATACCGGTGGAATGGGAGCCGCGCTGGTGTAATGGCTTCGGCGTTGTACTGGCGACCAGGTGTTCATGGTTCAAACCCGGGCGTCAGCGTTTGAAGAAATGTTTACGGCCGGAAATTTGACTGAATAGCTTGAACGGCTCCTGTGATAAACCCTCTGTGGATGGAAAGTCCTCAGGTTCCCCAGCCTCGCAATGACATGTCATTGGGCCGAAGGGCTGAAAGCCCAAGTGCCGCTGGTTAAGGAAAAAAAAAAAAACCGGTGGAAGGCTGAAATTTCCCGAGGTTAAAAATGCCATTTTGTTTTCTCCCGCAGCCACGTACAGATCTACCGAATCATCCCCAAGATCTACCAGTAATTCATGATCGACTGTAGAATCTTCAATTAGAAATAAAAACTTCAAAGACTAAGAGATGAGAAGAGGGTGCAGTCGATGGATAAGACGCACATAGAGAAACTTGTTTAAAAACATATAAGGCAGTCCTTATTCTGGAATCCTCGGAGTAAAAAGAGCTCAATCAATAACAATTCGTTAGCTCCCCAAGGAGCATAGGCTTTCAATAAACACATGCCAAGTCCTCCTGTCACGTGCCGCCAGCTCAAGTTCTTTCCATGTTTTCCTCATCATTTTAACTTCTGCATCTAGCTCTCTTCTCCGTGTGTTTTTTGGTGTGCCTCTTTCCCTGGGGATTTCAGAACAAGGACTGCCTTGTAATGCTGTCAACAGGTTTCCTCAATGCGTAATAAAAAGGTAGAAGGGGATTACAAAATATATAGTGAAGATAACTGGCGATGGAAATGAAAGAGAACAAGAATAGAAGGAAAGACTTTGAGCGGATGACACAGGACTGAAGGACTAGGTGTCGTGAACTCTGTGAAAATTCTCTGGTGGTTGATTTCACCATATCGGGGAATCCCCTGTGTATTATTTCACTCGACCAATCAGATTATTTCGCTCCACCAATCAGAGAAGAGTTTCCCGAAATCGTCGAGAGACATTCAAAAGTGGCGAGACACTGAAATTTTCAAACTGTGTAAAAACTAGGTTAGAATTAAGCGTTTATTTCCAAAACGTAAAATGGGAAAGGATTCACCCTTCATTACAACTTAGGAGCAGGTGGAAGACAGGTATAGACTTCTTTGGTTTATCACCCCTTGCCATATTTTCAGAGTAATTAGCTAAATTACGTGAATTATCGAACAAGTAAAGGCATTTATAAAATGCTAGATAAAAATGAAGAATGCTCGAATTGGAGTCAAACTTTCACACAAAGGAAGATGAAAGTAAGCTACCACGAAAAGTATACGGGTGAAAGTTATAGGTGAAGTGGATGAACAAAACGGATGGGATCCTCGTTACTAGAAAAGCACATCTGCCATATTTTTGCCCTCCGATGGGAGAATTTTCAGTTTTCAAAGAATGTGTGACGTATTGGCTCACCGATACGCCCGCAAGCTGAATCTATATAGAGGTGAGATTGTACGCCATCAAGCTATAAGCACTTGTTACAGCTGGCTTGGAAGACTGGAGCTCAAAGAGTTATTATGTTTGTATCATACTACTTTCTGTATATATATGTTGTATCATCTATCATATTTATATAATGCAAGTATTGTATCCTTTGTTTGACGTTCAATCTGGTGGTGGATCCAACAGTGCATTCCGAAGTATTGTGACAATGGAACACGAAAGTGATTGGACCACTCCTGAATAGTGATGGTAGTCCAGCATACTGAGTGAACTATGTGTCAATACCAGCTATAAAACAACTGGGTGTAGCATTGCAACTCCACAGACCAGGAATTTCATGAAGATAAGTGCATAAAATAAACATTACCACAAATGATATACCAGAATCCGGTGCTAGTCAGATGATGAGAAAGGACAGTAAACTAGGACAGTTTTTTTGATTGTGTAAACAGTGAATATTTATTGTGTCACGTATTTTGATTTGTAAATTTATAAATACATATCCTTGTTTTCATTCCAAATACAAAGAAAAGAGAAGATTAAGCAATAAAGTAAATTGATTGATTTTGTTAACTTCTGAAGTTGTTAAATCATTTCCATGTTCTGTATTTGTGAATTAATTAATTGGGAATAATTTATAAAAGCATTGGTGTAGTCCATTAATTTAACAAAGAAAACATATGAAGACATGACATGCAAAGTTCTTCACGAAGGACAGCTTACAGAACCGTTTGGGATAAGAACAGGAGTGCGACAGGGATGCCTCTTGTCTCCATTTCTTTTCTTGCTGGCAATAGATTGGGTTATGAGATCATCGACAACACACAACAGAAATGGAATCCAGTGGACTCTGACTAAGCAGTTGGATGATCTGGATTTTGCTGATGACTTGGCTCTTCTGTCCCATAACCGTAATCAGATGCAGGACAAATTGAAAACACTCGATGAGAGGTCACAGCAATTGGGTCTGAAAATACACAGGGAAAAGACAAAAATAATGAGAATAAATGCAGGTAATGATAACAGGGTTGAACTTGAAGAAACACCAATTCAAGATGTAGAATCATACACATATCTTGGCAGTAATATAGACAAAGTTGGAGGGACAGACAGCGATATCAAAATAAGAATACAAAAGGCAAGAGGAGCTTTCATTGCATTGGGAAATATATGGAGATCAAGAGAAATCGGATCCAATACGAAAATAAGAATCTTCAATTCAAATGTGAAGTCAGTCCTATTGTATGGCTCGGAGACATGGAGAACAACAAAGACAACAACCAAAAAGCTACAGACTTTCATAAATGGGTGCTTGCGTAGAATAGAGGGATTAAAATGGTATGACAAGGTTACCAACGTGGAACTGATGACAAGAACTAGACAAGTGCCAGTGGAACAAGAGATGAGAAGAAGACGATGGCGATGGATAGGACACACACTGAGGAAACCTGTTGATAGCATTACAAGGCAGTCCTTGTTCTGGAACCCCCAGGGCAAGAGAGGCAGAGGAAGACCAAGAAGTACATGGAGAAGAGAGTTGGAAACAGAGGTGAAAATGATGAGGAGAACATGGAAAGAACTTGAGATGATGGCACGGGACAGGAGGACTTGGCATGTGTTTGTTGAAGGCCTATGCTCCTTTGGGAGTGGAGGGTTATGAATGAATGAATTGGTGTAGTCGTGGCGGGAAGGCAAGGTAGGCTCTTGATCTACACATTTGGCTCAAGAACGAAAAAGTCGGTTCCCCACGTCGATTCACAGCAAGATTTGACCGAGAAAGTAACGATAACTGTTAATTTTAGTAAGTGTCACGGGTTGCCCCCTTGCTCCGCAGTGATGGTCCGACGATGGCCAAAACCTAGATTATCTAATGTAGGTCTTCAAAGGTATCTACCTTCGCACAAGATTACTCTTGGCAGAGATGCAGATAAAAGGATGCTGATGCTTCTGCCTTGAGGGAGTGTTAAGAATATATTTCAAAAATCGAGAACAATGCTGAATGTGTCTTAACAAGGTTAACTTTTATCTACCCGCTGCCTTTTGTGAAGAGGTATTATATAATTTAATTTAGCTCGTACAGCCCTCAACTGAATTAACAGTAAAATTCTTCTTATTGGCTCTTTATAAATAAATAAATAAATAAATAAATAAATAAATAAATAAATAAATAAATAAATAAATAAATAAATAAATAAATAAATATATATATATATATATATATATATATATATATATATATATATATATATATATATATATATATATATATATATATATATATATATATATATATATATATATATATATATATTAAAGATACTGATTCAGACATGTGCACTTCTCTCGGTAATAACCAAATCATATATATATATATATGTTTGTAAAACAACATATAACAAATATAATTATAATTACTTTTGAATAAATGTAAATAAATATATAGTTGATTAAGAAAATGTAGGTGTCTTCATCAGAAAAAATGTCGGCTTTACAAAAGCTTAATGTGGAAACGAAAAACAAGAGTTCTTCTGTATTTGGCCTGCTAGAAATGTCACTTAGCTGCCAAAAAGCTGAAGTGTTTATGCTGCCGTTTCCGTCAATTCGTCTCTGTGGCAAGGGGTATGTCTCCAGATCAGTTCAAGAGGTAACTTCTTCTGGTCATGGCAGGTATCCTCACAACCCGTGGAACGTTTGTTTCCAGTGTCGATCACAAGCTTTGAACCACAGTATAGTAGTACAACTTGTATCGTAGAGTAGTACCTCAAATGGTCTCTTCGATTCGGACCACAAACTTTAGACAAAATAAAATAATAAAACCTCTGCTAAGTGTTTGCTTTCCTGATATTAATCAGGCACCTGTTTCACTGTCCGGCAAACGATTCCTTTCTCTGAATTTTTTAATCTCCCTGAGCGTACATCATATAACAGGAATGATGAAAAATCACCATTCTTTTAGTTAATTTAATTGAAAAATTGCTAATGGACAGCGGCAAGTGCAATGGCTTGTGCCTGACTGGGTGAACATATATAAACACAACTTATTACAAATATATACAAATGGTGTCATCATCATCCACTCCCTGATCCACTCGGAGTCTGGGGTTACCTCTGCTTTTTTGTTCCCTGTGAGAACTAGCACGAATCAATCGCCAGCGCTTTGCTGTGGTGGTTCATGAATATATCATTTCACATGCTGATGTTGCCAGCCTCGTATGGACCTGTATAACCATCATCAATTTCACACATGTCAAATTCAAAGTATATAAAATATGTTACAACTCACCCCAATAACATTTGGGAACTCTAGACTTCTTGCTCAGTTGAATAGTCTTGACATCTTGATGCATATGCCTCGAACACGCGTCTGGGGCATTATTTCTCTTTAGAATCCCTCTGTGACTTTGTGAGTAGGTCCACTAGGAGTCCAGTTTCCGTATTAACAGGTAAATCTTCCTTGCTGTAGTTCCGATACAGGTTTTGCCCGGTCCTATAAAGTCAGAATCCTAACTCTATTCTTTTCATGGCTTCAGTCCGAGCTGTCTATTTTTGACGAATCTGGAATGCAGTATGTTTTAGCCTCCGAATTTGCTAGGTTATATCGCAGTTTTCTTGCCCACGCTTCTACCAGACGTTTCTGACAAAACTTCCAATCACAATAAATGTTTATTTCTGACTTTCATATGATCCAATCAATGAGCTTGAATGTAGTGGGTCGGGGTGTCAATTATTTTACTTCCCCCCACGTGTTTTAAAATATCATTTTAAAATTTAAACATGTGACCTCATCTCCCATATATGGCCCGACTTCTTCCGTCCCTCTTAGATAACCTTTCAATTACGATTTATAACCTCGCCTGCAGATAGTGTCATCGCTAATTTGTCTACCCAGATTAGTTTCTCTGTAATAATTACACACACAATGTCGACGGAAGTGAGTTAAGCAAATATCACCTGTACTTTCCGGTCCTCCAGAAGGATAAGCCGTGACATATCGCAGACAACATCTGGTCTTCCTTTCGTATTCTCCACCTCAGTGTCTGAACGCGTTTGTAGCGAACCATGCCCCCAGACGATTGTTTTCACGGTTACCGTCGAAAGTCAGTCTGATTTGCCAACTTAAGCGATTACAATTAGTCATTAAGGATGGTCAATTAGCCGTCAAATAGCACTATTGCAGTATGAACAAAGGTCATCAAATCTAAGGCGCTGCGATGGGGCAGGTTTATGTGCGCAAAATGAAGAAATAAATGGATAGTTGCTGAGAGAGAAAGAGAGAGAGAGAGAGAGAGAGAGAGAGAGAGAGAGAGAGAGAGAGAGAGAGAGAAAAGAAAATTAGAATGACCAATTATGTGACAGTAAGTAGATCAAGTGGGACAAAGTGTCGCCTTTACATTAGTGTTTCTAGTTTTTCCCGACTTTAGCCCGAGGAAAGCTGTTGATATTTCCCGGGACCTTGGACTTTTTGAAGAAAAAAAACCACATTTTTGTTAATCTGTCTTCACCGTAAGGTTTAAGGTGGATAGATTTAAAAAGTTTAGATTTAAAAAATAACACGATTTATCATCAATCAAAATACATAATTGCCGGCGTAAGTACTTGGTCGGTCAGTCTCATTTTTGCACACCGTCATTTGCACACTTTTTTCTATTTTCGAGGGAGTGCATTAACTTTCAACCACAGCTAAGGGGGCGCAACTGTGGTTGAAAGTTAGACAATAATTGTTTCCCCTTATATGTACTCTCGCGAAAATATAAAAAAAAAGTGCGCAAATGAAGGTGTGCATGAACAGTTTGATTATGGAAAGAAGCCAACAATACGATTGATGAACAGTACATGGACTGGAGTTTCGTCAAACTTCAAACGTTGTTCTCAGAGGCAGTAAGTCGACCAGGGCAAGATTTTAAAAGATGCACGAACAATTACGAGACATGCTGTCATAAAAGAAATGTTAGTTATTTAGTCAATTGACATTAGTCAATTTACTTAATTAGACCATTATCACTGCTCTACATGTCATTTAGGTTGGGTTACTCATGTCTTCATATTCAATACATCCATATAACTTTCACTACAAATATCTAAAGACGGTCTTCGGCAATGAAATGACCACAGTAGTGATAGTACCGTCTGTAATACATGTAGCAGAAACAACACACTATAATTAATAACCTGCCAATGAAGGCGGGTTGTTGCTAGTTTAATTATAAATATGTGGTCGGTCGGTTGGTCAGTCCGTCGGTCGGTTGGTCAGTCCGTCGGTCGATCTGTCCGTCCGTCCGCCTGTCTCTCTGTCTGTCATTCTGTCTGTCTGTCTGTGTTTGTCTGCGCCCACATGTCGTGGAATATTCTAATCCACATATATAAATTATTAGGTAAATATGAAGCCTAACAAATAAAATTAATAAAGAAAAGAGCAATGGTAAAATAACAGTGCTGTCACAAAGAAGGTACTCGAAATCCCCCTTGTTTTCTGCTTCGTCTGCAAATTGTAACGCTTTCACGTTGATAGTAAAAGCTTACTGTATTATACCCGCTTTCTTCAATGAAACGTGTGCTGTATTTCTTGGAAAAACATTGAGAGGCAGTGAAATCAGGAACGCATGCAAAATTAAACACGCGTCGCGCGATACACAATTACTACTATCACGCGTGAAAGGCTACATGCACTAACTTTTTCGGACGAACAGTGATAAAATACATTACCCATCCCAGAGTTAGGTTTTAAAATCATAAAAAACGCTTATTAGGAAAGATAACAATAGATGGGTTTACGTTTAAAAACATTACAGTACCCAGACAGCACATTTTGAACGCAGCCACGTAGCTCTTTTAAATTTGGATATTTGGGTTCCTTAGGGCTTGCTGACAAAGAATATGTAAAACGTTACGCAAATAGTCCAGGAATTAATAAATTATAACCAAAATAAAATAGTGGGGATGCCTGACAACATGAAATCATTTCTGCTCATAAAATTTTTTTATAACGTGTTTGAAAAAACCTTACGTTACAGAAATAGCCTACCATGTAAACTCCAAATTGATTGGAGCGCAACAAATGAAAGACTAACCACGATTGGTCGGGCTATAAATACTATCTTTCGTTGTTAGGGGAGACGTAGGAAGTTAAAATTTTTTTCAAATACTTGTCAAAACGTGGCTCCATTGGCTAGACTCGCTGATATACTCACTTAGGAGCGTTAGTTCGAGACCACTAGTCAAATAAGCTTGATAAAGCAACAGTGCGTTGAAGCCAGCTCATATTTTGCTAAATAAAAGCCTGGAACATAAGCGGATGGGAATTTGTGCCAGTAGTTGTGCCAGAATTCATTGCTAATCAACGTATCTGTGTTTGTTTCCATGAATTGTGGTAAGCTTGAAACATTCAGTATCTTTTAATGAAAATTGAATGTGAATTGTTAATTTATGCCTGTATATATGTGTAGTTCAGTAGCAAACATGATGTAAAGCCTATAATGCTCCCGCCTGAACAGAAGGTGTCGGAGGAAAGTAAAACTGCATGGAATGGCCAAACAGTACACTGACACCTAGATTATTGATTAGTCAGAAATAATGCTGGAAGTGCAGAGGCGTGGTAACCATTAAGGAGGTAAATACTGGTATAAAGTATTTCAGATGAAGCTGACAGTTGGCCTAACGCTCTGAACTCAATGTTTGTGATGTATTGTGATCAGTGTAAAAAGAGAGTATAAGTTAGTTATGAAGTAGAAGGTACATCCTTCTTGTTTACAGGGACCGTGGTCTTGATGGTATTGAGCAGCACCTGGTCAGAGCTTTGCTGAATCCAGAGTCGGACAGCATACTCCTTGGTCCATTTAGATATCAGTGAGGTGTCTCCAGAGCCCAGGGGAGAATTCGAGCAGAAGAGTCTTTTCCTGCCGCCATCACGCAAGATAAGCTGATGTGACCCGCTGAGCTCAACATTATGTACCCCGTCTTAAAATGACTTTGTAACATAAACTTAAGAGGGGAAGTAAATTGTGTTAATATCAAGAACTGAGAACATCTCCGATACTAGTTTCCTTAAGACAAACTATTGAAGTCATGATGACAAATACCAACAGAGCTTGAACAAAACAAAACCAGTATTACCTCATATTACCACTACACAACTGACACACATAGGATATTTGTAAAAATATATGTCACTACAATATTCATATTAATACATTCTGTACATAACTTGTAATTAAAATTGATTGTGATTCCTGGTTCCTTTGTATTTGAATCAGGACACACATATATATTCATGACAGAAATGAATACATATTGTTATTTGAAAAGTTATCAGTGACTCCGTTAAGATATCCTTGTAGAGTGTTTTATGTATGTGAGTGTCACAGTGTTGTCAAGTGTAGTGGAATAAATTAAATTGTTTATCTGTCTGTTATTGTTTTGACTTACACTTCAACATACACATACCCTAGACATATAACGTAGTCATCACACTATTCCAGAATAATTCTGACTGAGATATATATATATGTGGCAGCAAGTAAGGTTATCTATAATACACTACTCTCATTAGATATAGATACCTTCACAGCTGATCTCAGTCAGTACACTAAGTCCCCCTATAAATATTTATAACATCCCACTTCACCACACCACACAACAAAAAATATATAATTTTCAGCAAACTCACGGCTCTGCAATAATTTACAATCGTTTACTGTTATCGGTCTGTGGCGTTTTGTGTTCAAATATTAGTCCTTAGAGAAATCTTTCACTGGACCTTCCTGTTCATGTTTCGACCCTCGTCATTTCCTCAATACTCGAGTGTGCAATACAAATGGTCGAGTGCAGCCCAGTGAGTGCAATTTTAGCAGACGGAAATTGCTTCTCACTTCTCGTTCTTCCTATTTTCTTCATTACTTTTACAGCAGTTCGTTTCTAAATATATACTACTGGACAAAAGTTAAGGGCCGCCATTCAGTTTAGACAAGGTTTATATAATTGATTGGCAAACTGTAAAGACAAGTGAAAATGTCATTAAAACTGAGCTCAGAGAAATGTGTATACATTTCTGTGCACTAGGTTCACTTTTTTTAAATGTCCCAAAACTGGGTCACTTTAACCCACACGTGACAACTGCCATTACTGCTGCAAAAACTCGTGGTTTTTGCAACACGCCCCACTAGTTCAAAAGGTGAAAAATTGAGTTGAATTTGAATACACGTGGAAAATGATCATCGGTAAAGAGTGTTCACCGTTGGTATGCAATAAATCAGTATGACAAGTGGTCGAAATGATCACTGCATTAGCCATGCCACCAAGGAGATGTGGTGGTTTTAGATGTTATGAATGGTGTTATATTTATAGCGTAACTGAGTGAGGTCAAGCTGTGAAGGCCCCTGAGTATAACAATTGATGAGGTGTGTTCTCAGGGGGCCTTTCTGCTACCACCCTAAGATCTCACTCAGACTTATTTTAGACTAGTATGTCTGATAGCTACGTCTAATCTCTAGAGTAATGAAATTGTGGTGTGATGGTAACCCAATACTCAAGACACTCACAAATATTAAGTTCTATGATCAACTCGACTAACACTGTGTTTTAAGTTTGGTATTGGAAAATCTTTTTACAATTTTATTAGTCCTGAACCTAATATTCTTTTGTTCAGGACTGTCAAATCAAATGAAATCAATATATATATATATATATATATATATATATATATATATATATATATATATATATATATATATATATATATATATATATATATATATATATATATATATATATATATATATATCCCAACAAGCTCAACTATCCCACTGTGGAAAATAAGATGCTTTCCTGAATTAAAATCTGATATTCCAGGCATTGAAAGTAAGGGAACACAGACAGAAACACAAAGAAAGTGTATAGCAACCAAGTATATTGACCAAAAATTCCCAGCAAAGCTTTGGACACATGCATATACTGATGGTTCAGCAAAAAATGCAGTTGAAAATGGGGGTGCTGGCATCCTCATAAAATTAAAAAATAGAATCCACTCTATGGCAATTGCCACGGGAAAATACTGCAGTAACTTCAGTGCTGAAGTAGAAGCCCTGAAACAGGCAGCTGAAACTATTATTGAATGCAAAGCACAGGAAGAAAAACAGATAGTAATCTTTACAGATGCCCTCTCAGTAATATCAGCGCTGAAGAGCCAACAAACTAAAGGATTGAAAGATCTGATAATCTCCCTTGAAAGACTGGCCAAATGCTTCAACAAGTGCACCATCCAGTGGATACCAGCTGATACAGACGACGCGTTAGTTGATATCGCAGTTGCGTTTATGCGGACTATCAGTTTGATCACAGATCACTTGATTATATGTGTCCGTACGTGGGTTCGTACTCAGACAATTATTAAGTATTTTAATTGAGATATTGTCTGTCTGTATCGTAGTCGTCGACACTTCATTGTTTGTTCAGTGCGAATATCATTCCTCATAAATACATGGAGAACTCTTCCTCATAGGAGAGTAGTTAGTATAATGCGAATACAATCAATAAAACATGGCATGCAGACCAACCTTCAAGTCAAATGACGAATGCGGTAAGTCCTTCATACTGAGTCCAATATATACATTTATTTGACAAGACATGTGAAGAACATCATATGGTGATTCATCAATATAAGAATTGTACATCTGCATTAGTCAATGGGAATCCATAATACCGTCACTCTTCCAGTCAAATAAGTTCATGTCAGAACATCAAAGGCGATGTACACGCTCTGCTGTCATCCAGTCAGACGGTAATGATACGCCTGTGTATTTGACGAATATTTAATATATAGATCATCCACTGATCTACTAACATTATATTTCATTATCCATTAAGGAACTATGGACCGACCCTGCGCGTCCATCAATAATTATAATTCGGCAATACGTAGCCTATCTCTGGAAGAATTCAACAATGCGACTTCATGGCGTGACGGTCAAATACAAAAGGGTCCCCTAAATTGGTCACTACGCGTGACCATACCAACGCTCACGCGTCACAATCCGACTGTGCGGATTGCGTTCATTAGACCATGAAGTATAACAATGATTCTACATTAATTCTCTTATCATCAAATATGCGTGCTGCCAAATATAGCAGACGACGCCGATAAAACACCGTAACAGTTCCCTTCACGCCGAGGAGAAAAAAATCTATTAGATAGATTTTTTTGAACTATCTTATTCAGAGATCCCAAAAAGTTAACCAAAGCCCGACATATGGCCTACGATGTTCTGAAAATCGTCGTGGTCATGATTAAAATTTCAGCTTCCTTATAATCATTAATCTAAGTATATTATTCAGTGGTGTGAGATTTTTTTCTGTTCATATATTTTCTTTCTTTTATATTTCATTTTTTTCTCACAATTCAACTTTATTTATTAATGAAATCAATAAGTAGAACTAACTAATATTGGATATGAAGATCCAAGTGTAGTAATGTCCATAGGTGAATCTACCATTAGTTCCATTGAGTCTATCATGAGTTCCATTTGAATATACGATTAGTTCAATTTGAGCGGAAAAAAGTTTATCCGTATTGATCACAGTGTTCAATTAGTTATTTCAATTGCTGAAGTATAGCGATATTTGTCCCGCCGGAATTCAGATATTCTTCCCGATTATTTCGAAATGAGCTGCATCACGAATGGACACTAACCAAAGTCCAAACATTCGTAATGAAAAATCGAATTCTGTCTCTTGTTATAATCACTTTCGTTTGAAGAACGTATCCATGAATTGTTTCATTCGTAGTATAAATCATAAGTATGCAATGTAAACAGTCATTGACGAAGTACGTAATCGTTACGAAGGACTTATTGTTCAGCATCTCTTTGACATATTGAATTCTAGTTTCTTTTCACTTGAAAATATCATCATCAACGAAGAAATGTAAAGGAAGTTGAATGTCCAGACTCCTTGCGGATTGTAAACATAAATTTCGCTTGTTTGCTGAAACCGTGATATTCAACATCATCGATTGTACCAAAGTTACTTGAGGTACGAATTTCGGTATCATCAAGCGTTGTATGTCCCAGGAGAACTTGACATCCCGTAGACTCGTGACATATTTAATATTATCGTTAACGAAATTTGAAATATCGTTCCACGTTTGAAGTAGTAGAACAGTCACGTTAGTTGAATTTGAAGTTCATGAAACGATTGCAAGTCCTTAAATGTAAACGTCGCTGACGGTGATAGTTGTCGGCATCTGACGGAGATATATTTACGTATAATTTAGTAGCATCTGTTTACCTCAAATTTAGGAGGTATTTAATAAAAATGTTCCCTATAAATTTTGAAAGCGTTGATGATACCATGTCACTTTCAATAGCATGTCTTTGATATAGACAAATAGACGATATACGAAACTAATGCTGCATTGGGCTGAGCATAGTTAAAACCAATAACCATGTTACTGTATATTGTAGGCATGGTAAAAAACAAATAAGACAGAAAACATGTGTACAAAATATAAATGTCACAAATAATGTTTTCTACCAGAAATATTACCAACCAATCTATATAGATGAGAATAGATGATTAGTAAAGAAAAGATACGATGACTGCATATGCTAAGTCATCAAAGAATGTGACAACAGTGTTACTACAACATGTTATCTGCGTGACGCAGAATCAGGTACCATCTGTAGCCTGAGTGAATGGTGATGAAAGTAAACACCATTATCACGATCGACAACAAAACGAGCGTCTTTATTGTTACAGAATGTAACCAATGCCTCACTATTCTGACCATTAAATGATGGCAGAAGACGAACAAATTTAACGTTTGCCGTGTAACTAAAGAAATTTCTAAGTGTCTGCCATGTAGTTACATGTGGCAGATTACGCACTAACACCGTGCGAGAATACGCATATTTCCCAATATATGTAGGACCATTGTCACTAATATGGGAAAACGGTTGATGTGCAACCTTAGTTGCTTGAGGTATATTGCAATGTATGTCCCTCATGTAATTATTATTCTTCCTATTGACTGTATGATTATCTTGAGCTTGAGTAAAATGACCCTTATCCTGTAATGATACATTTGTAGAACGTGTAGTAGTAGAAGATTGAGAAGAACTACATACGTTCTTTTGTTTCAGTATGCTGGTAGTAATTTTATTTGGTATTTTCTCATTACTCTTTATTCCAACATTATTTCTACATACATTACTTTTCTTAGTAAAATCCTTTTCCCTACTGACAGTGTTAATAGTTTTCTTAGGATCAGTTGTAATCTGAGCTTGTCGCCAACTTTTATTATCAGAATTGGCAGTAGCATCCTGTCGAGGGAAGGTATATTTTCCCCGGAATGACCTCCTAACTACCAATGGGTGTATTGATAGTTTAGTATCAGTCCTCGTACTTAAATCATGTTGCAAAGTACGTTTCTCTCCTCTGTTGTTCATATATATATTTTTACCTGCCATTACATCTAGTAAACAATCAACCCTCTTTCTTAATTTATTACTCTCAGAAGTCAGGAATGCAATCTCCTGCTTCTGTTTCTTATTTATTTTATCCAAGTTGGGGTTAATATTCTTATCCTTATCCCTTAAAGAATCAAGTGTGATCAATGCTGTTGACAGTTCATAAATTTGTTGTTGCGTTTCCTTTTTAAGTTCAGCATAGCTATGTTTCTCATTCAGGAGGGACGCTTCTAATGCAGTCACCCTGTCATTAATGAGACAATCATCACTCGAGGAAGATATAGTAACATCAATACCAGATTCTGTATTCTCATCATTTTCTGATTGCACTTCATCAGATACTTTCTTATTTGTTTCGTTACCCCTATGGGAATTAACCAAAAGTGTCTTATTATCTTCACGCAACAATGCCAAGTCAAGCGTGGAAGATTTCACTTTACTTATCTGGTCGTTCAGCATCTGTTTCAATGAGGTTACCTCATCGTCCAGCTTTTCTTCCTGTCTACGACAAAATTCATAAAATTTATCATTATCTGTAAGACATACATCCATTATATCATTGTCATCAAATGATACAATGTCATTTTCCCTCTTTTCTATTTCAATATTTGTCTTAATGCCCCTATTTAGACAGAACTGTTTATATTGTTCCGTATCATAGTAAAGAGATCCTAACTGTACATCATCAGTGAGAATCAATTCACATTGGATGGCCTGGTCTATACATTCTCGACTCCGGTTATGCACTTGCATATCTACAGTTGATTTCAAAAGTGAAATTTCAGCTTTAAGCTCTTGAATCTTAACACCCTGTGTATGATTTTCTATCTTTAAATTTACATTTGTTTGATCAAGTAATTTCAGTCGATCGACCTCAGACAACAACGACTGAATGTGCGCCCTCTGTGCATGAAGTTTTCTTTGGTAAGCTGAGGCATTATCTTGTGCAATCTTCAATGAGAGTTTCTCAACCTCAGACTCCAAAGATTTATTTTTTTCCGTAGTGGATTCTAATGAGGCTTCTAATTCCTTCTTCTGACTACGACATTTAGTAATATCTACTATCAACTCCGACAATCTATTATTCGACCCTGTAATTTCAAAATCCATTGCTGACAGCTTCATCTCATATTCACCTTTTTGATGTATCAGCTCATTAGTAAGGGTAATCTCCCTATCCTTATGCCTCGTTATGGTTTCCTTCAACTCATTCAACTCAGTACTACTACCTTCCTGAGTAGTCCTTTTACATTCATCGTAAAAAATAGTGGATAATATTTTATAAAGTCTCACTGCTTTCTTCTGTGAAGGGGCATATCTACACACATTCCAACCAAACTCCTCAAGATCATGGCTCATTTGAATTAAAAAATGTTCCATGGCATACTCCTCACAGCTTGCACCACGTAAATCCAATCTATCTCCCTCCTGGAGAAAATGTTCAAAAATACCCATAGTTGATTCTGATGAGGTCCTAGAATTTGCAAGCTCCACTTCCAGTGTCCTCAATCTCGAATCATCAGTATCAGTCTTAAACTTCAGTAAACTCGCCTCTTTTCGCAAGTCCCTTATAGCCTGTTCTTGACTGGCAATAATCTCCAATAACTCCTCCTCTCTTTTCTCATCAATGGTTTCTAAATTTGTCACTCTTTCTAGCCCATTCCGTGAGTTGTCCATTTGTTTATCATAATCATCGTCGCAAAGAATAGCATTATGAATGTTATTCAATATAGAACCATGTTGGACATGTACGTAACGTTCCACAAAAGTACGAAACACTCCATCTAGTAAGTCTGCTATGTCCATAGCCATATTCATATGTGGGACAGAGTGTAACTTATTGTTAGCAAACTCCGTCAAATCCGACGCTGTACGACATAAAAATTTATCTAATAATAAATTTTCATCTAATTCTCTTAATCTGTTTTCCTTCTCAATTTCTTCTATTTCCTCTCTAGCTTTCCTTATGTCTTCTTCTTGTCTAAGTTTTTCTTTCTCCTGTTTCAATGTAGCTTTCCTCTCTTCCTCTTCCTCCTTTAAAGCAGGTACAACTTCTTCATCACTATTCATCAAATTATTACAAGCAAAGTCTCCCTTGACAATAGGTTTTAACATGTTACCTTCTACACCAAGTTTTACTGAGAACTTATTTAATCCAACATCAACACACTGTTCTTTATTAACTAACTTGTCTGGAGAATCCCTATATTCCTCCGAGACCTTCTTCTCCTCTAATGCAACCTCCTTTAATTTATCCTGACGTTCTTCTTCTTCTAATTTTCGATTCCGTTCATCAAATTGCAATCTATGTAAAAACTCATTGTATGCATATATTTCTAATTCTATACCATGTAAACCACAACTCTCACCAAGCCACCTATAATAATCTAGCGTAAACGTGGTCATGTCAAATAACTAAAATACTTATTTAGTCAATAATATAATTATTATTCAATAATTCACTCAATACAACCACCTATAATAATCTCTTAATATGAACTGTAAGTTCAACAACTATATAATATTTTATAATAATATTATATGTACCTATTAATATGTCATAAATAGTTATGACATTTATTTATTTACGATGCTGAATTCATATCATGCACCTAATATTAATATTTAATAATTATGGGAATTGTCCTACCATAAGTATATTATGTTATCATTTATGTGTGCCTAGACAACACTGTAGTACCATGTACGTGTACTTTGTACTATATCACATATAGTTTTCCAATTCAACACCTATGCATGGTGTGAATACCAAATAATTATTCAATAAAGTTATGTTACTTCAATATTTAATTGTAATCCTTATGCCCTAAGCATCATATACAATGTGCCTCACTCATGTATTGGACCAAAGCTGCACTATGATGACACACCCTAAGTCATCATCCAATTTAATAAAAATTAATTAAATTAATTTGTTATCTTGATAAGAAGCAATATATGTAATATAATTAATTAATGAAATGGATAAATACAATACAAATGATTAACCAAGGCTTTACAGTACAATAGTACAATACAAAAGTGACATTTTCACAAAAATAAGTGATATTATAAAACCAAGTCTACTAACCGGAAATATAGAAGGGTGAAGGTTAACTGAAGTAAAAGAACATATTTGGCACTACGAATGATGACGTCACAGGACTCATTTGACGATCATACAATACATTTAAATAAAATTAAAGATAGCCAGATTAGAATAAACAGGATAGATTACGAACATATGACTTGAACTGAATAAGAATAAAACTGAATACACTAGAAAACCCCAGTTATAACAGAACTAGACACCTAACATACAAGGGAATTAATAGCAAGTACGAACGAACAAACCACCGGCAGTGTCCTCAGTGAGTCCTTCGCTAAAATGCGATTAATTCACGGCCTTATAGAACAATTACACCTGATCTGGTCATTCGTAAAGACATGTAATCAGATGTAATCCTCCTGCCCAACCACCCACGAATATCGACAAGACTACAGAAATATATATAAAATGACACACTTAACATTATTGTCAAAAACATGCTTATGAAATGGCTGACGTGGACTCAACATTTGTATACGGACCAAACAGTACTTATCTTTTGAATTTCGGAATAGTTACCACAGAGCCAACATGCGCCACTCTACCATGGATATTTCATGCAGAAATGCTGTCTGTGTGACCAGAAATCTTTCGGTAGTTGATGCTTGATAAGTTTAATTTCATGTCGTTGAATTTTGCTTGTCATTCATGATCGTTCGACTGTTGCTATGCAATGACGTCATATTCGCATGCGCAGAAAATGTCAATGGAAATCGAAGAGATATATTTTTGCAGATTCGATTTGATTGTAGATAAGTTTATAAACGTGAAATAGAAATTCCACAGCTAACATCCGGCCACCAGTTGATACAGACGACGCGTTAGTTGATATCGCAGTTGCGTTTACGCGGACTATCAGTTTGATCACAGATCACTTGATTATATGTGTCCGTACGTGGGTTCGTACTCAGACAATTATTAAGTATTTTAATTGAGATATTGTCTGTCTGTATCGTAGTCGTCGACACTTCATTGTTTGTTCAGTGCGAATATCTTACTTACTTACTTAGTCGTTCCTCTTCTACCGTGAGGTGTAGAGGTTTGGAAGAGAGAGCGCCAGACTATCCTATCGGCTGTCTTTTTCCTGGCCTGGTTCCATTCTAGTCCTCGGTCCTTCAAAGATTGTCTAATATTGTCCTCCCAGCGGACTCTGGGTCGTCCTGGAGGTCTGGATCCCTGGCTCTTTGTTTCCCATGCTTGTCGTGGTAGCCGATCTTCTCCCATTCTGCAGACATGGCCAAACCATCTTAGTTGGGACTGTTCTATTTGGGTCTGCAGCGGGTGGGATTTTAGGCCTTGACGTATCGTCTGGTTGCGGACCATGTCTCTTCTTGTTACTTCAACCACCTTCCTCAGATACCTCATTTCTGAGGTTTGAATCTGGCTTTTGTGGGTTGTAGTCATTGCCCATGACTCGCATCCATATGTCAAGACTGGGACATAGGTGGAGCGGTATACAGCCATCTTCGTTTTCTTACCAACCTCTTTCTTGCTGAGGAATCCTCGATTTATGGCCTGATAAAGTCTCCCAGCCGCTGCTTTTCGAGTGGCCAACTCTTCTTTGATGCCCCCCTTTCGGTCTATAATAGCTCCGAGATATTTAAAGTGGTCGACCTGCTCCAGGACCTGTTCTCCCAACTTAATCTGATGTTTTCTTTCTTCTCGTGATATCACCATGGATTTTGTTTTAGAGCTGCTTATGACCATCCTTCTCTTCTCCAGCTCTTCCTTCCAGACTTGCAGGTTGGATTGGAGATGTGTCTCTGATTTAGCAATCAGGACAACATCATCAGCAAATGCTAGCTCTGAAATACAGACCTGTCTCATCTTCCAGTACCCCCACTGAATACTTTCTTGTTCTCTCCTTACATGCCTTGATGACATCGTCCATGAGGAGTATGAAAAGATAAGGTGACAGGATATCGCCTTGTCTTACACCAGTGGTGGTCCTGAACTCTTCTGACTTATAGTTTGCTGTCCTCACATAATTTCTGCAAGACTTGTAGAAGCTCTGTATAGCATGAATCAGAGGTGCTGGAATGTTCTTCCTTGCCAAACAGTCCCAAAGTTCGCTCCAGGGGACCCTGTCAAACGCCTTTTCCAGATCTATGAAACAAAGATGGATCTCACTCTTGTACTCAAGGGCCTTTTCACTCAGCTGCCTGAGTGTGAAGATTAGGTCTTGAGTACTTCGGTTTGCTCGGAATCCGCACTGGGCTTCATCCAATTGTGGCTCAGCTAGGCATCGGGGTCTCTGCTCTAGGATTCTAGAGTAGATTTTACCAGGGACACTGAGAAGGGATATGCCTCTGTGGTTTCCACATTGTCGATTGTCACCCTTTTTGAAAATCGGTGTTATAATGGCAATCTCCCAATCCTTTGGTATGGCCTTGTTGCACCATGCTGCCTGTAGGACCCTTAGGAGTAATAGGTCGCCTGATGCTCCCATGTACTTAACCATTTCTGGTGTTATACCATCATGCCCTGCTGCTTTGCCCATCTTGATTTTCTCCAGTGCTGCCTTCAGTTCTTCCATCTTTATGTCATCTTCATCACCATTTGTATCCTCTTCTGTGCTAGTGGTTATCATTTCTGATGCTCTACCTTGCTCACCATCAAGGAGTTCTGAGAAATATTCTTTCCATCTTTCCATTACTTCCTTCGGGGCAGTAAGCAATTTGCCTTGCTTGTCCTTTATAAATTTAAGAGGGCATTGTTTTTCCTTCCTCATGTTCTTTAGGGTCTTATAGAACAATTTCTGGTTTTCTTGCGCATCCTTTTCTAGCTTTTCTCCAAATTCTTCCCAGGACTTCTGTTTTGCTGCTAGCACCTTGTTCTTTGCTTCTGTTCTGAGTATCACATATTCTCTATATTTCTCTATTTGTCCTGCTGTGTTTTTAGCTCCTAAATATTGTTTCCATGCCATTTTCTTTAATCTTATTTTCTCTTTGACTTCCTCTGTCCACCAAGGTGTCCTCTTTCTCTTGTTCCCAAGTCGGACTTCACCACATGCTTCTGCAGCAGCTGTCTTTATGATGTCCTTGAATTTAAGCCACAGGGTTTCCAAGTCATCAGGTTGTTCTTCTGTGTTTCTCACCGCTGTAGCAATAAGCCCCTGATATCTGGTCTTAATTTCTGGCTCTTTCAGCTTGTAGGTCTTAATGCTCATTTCTTCCGTTCGTTTACTTGGTTTCTTGCGTGGTGCTGGACAGTTCCTAGGCTGAGCAACTCTTTCAGTTGTTCTTTTGATTGTAAGCAGGTAGTGATCACTTCCAATCTCTGGCCCCCTCCAGACTCTAGCATCCCGGACATATTTGAATGAGCTCCTCCTAACAATGGCATAGTCGATCACTGACTTCTCATTCTTTGTTGGTTCACACCTAGTGTATGCATGTATGCGCTTATGGGGGAACTTTGTGTTGGTAATGATCAGATTCTGCTCACTGCAGAATCTGAGGAGTCGCTTTCCATTGTCATTGAGAGTATCTTCTCCATATCTTCCGATAACTCCACCCCATCTAGCATGGTCATTTCCAACTCTGGCATTGAAATCTCCGAGCATGATAATTTCATCTAGGCAGTCATCCACTGTCCTTTGAAGCAGCTCGAAGAATTCTTCCTTGACCTCTGCTCTCTCATCCTCATTTGGCCCATACACTATGACCAGGTTGACTATGGTTTCTCCTTCTTTTAGTTTTACAACCATAATGCGCTCCGAGACAAAGTTCCATCCCTTGATACTATCTTTCTGGTTTTTGGCCACAATGCAACCCACACCCCCTTTAGCTCTTTCAGATGTGGGTACACCACTGTATAGCAGAGTGTTGCCATCGAGATCCATGACTCCTTGTCCCTTTTTCTTTGTTTCGGTAATAGCCAGGATTTCTAGTTTTGCTTTCCTCATCTCTTCCATCAGCTCCTCTTCTTTCCCATTTATACTTCTTGTGTTCCATGTTCCATAAGTCGTAGTCCGTAGTCCGTTCCAGTTCGTCGCCTTTAGAATCAGTCCGGTTTTCTCTCTTATATTGCTTGTAATCATAGTTTAAGACAAACAGGTGATTGGCCTGTTGTGCCTTTGCATGGTGGAGGGGCTGCCTCCTTACGGCCTCCATGCAGGCCGCCCTCCTCCTTTTTCATCCGGGCTTGGGACCGGCATAGGCGGAGTTCAGTGCGAATATCATTCCTCATAAATACATGGAGAACTCTTCCTCATAGGAGAGTAGTTAGTATAATGCGAATACAATCAATAAAACATGGCATGCAGACCAACCTTCAAGTCAAATGACGAATGCGGTAAGTCCTTCATACTGAGTCCAATATATACATTTATTTGACAAGACATGTGAAGAACATCATATGGTGATTCATCAATATAAGAATTGTACATCTGCATTAGTCAATGGGAATCCATAATACCGTCACTCTTCCAGTCAAATAAGTTCATGTCAGAACATCAAAGGCGATGTACACGCTCTGCTGTCATCCAGTCAGACGGTAATGATACGCCTGTGTATTTGACGAATATTTAATATATAGATCATCCACTGATCTACTAACATTATATTTCATTATCCATTAAGGAACTATGGACCGACCCTGCGCGTCCATCAATAATTATAATTCGGCAATACGTAGCCTATCTCTGGAAGAATTCAACAATGCGACTTCATGGCGTGACGGTCAAATACAAAAGGGTCCCCTAAATTGGTCACTACGCGTGACCATACCAACGCTCACGCGTCACAATCCGACTGTGCGGATTGCGTTCATTAGACCATGAAGTATAACAATGATCTACATTAATTCTCTTATCATCAAATATGCGTGCTGCCAAATATAGCAGACGACGCCGATAAAACACCGTAACACCAGCCCATTGCAACATACCAGGTAATGAGGAGGCAGACAAACTTGCTAAGGAAGGAGGTGCCTTACAACAAAATGATATAGAGACAACTTACGCAACGGCAAAGTCTATTATAAAGGCTACATTCAAGTCCAAATGGGAAAGAGAGCACCCGGGCCATTTGAAAAATGATGCATATCATCAACTATCCAGGAAAGAACAGGGCATCATTTTTCGGCTACGCACTGGACACAACAGACTGAGATACCATCTATACCACAAATTCAAGATTGGTGCAACAGATCTCTGCACCTGCGGTACCAACCCGATGACGGTCGAACACCTGCTGCAGTATTGCCCAGCCTACAGTAATGAACGGAGTAGCATATGGCAACAACCCACTTCTGTCAACGAAAAACTGTTTGGAGATGTTGGGAACCTTGAGTTGACTACTGCCTTTATTAGAGTCATAAATGTGGAAGTCTGAAGGCGAACGAGGAAGAAGAAGAAGAAATCCTTCTATTCTACTCAAACACATTTTTATGAAAATCTGTATTTTTTTGGTTGCTGTTTTTGTTGCTCTCCATGTTTCAGAAACTGAAGTACACCTCCAAGAAAACGATGTGCTGCTTGATAATATGTTTGACCCTTCACCCCCGCTGAACTCGGTATTCGCCATGAGCCGTGCGGTACGGTGCGCATAGACATGGTACATTATTCTCCTAAGAGCCGTCTTGTACGCCCGTTTGGTTAGACTCAGAGTTCTTATGTCTGCTTTTACACGATATAGAACAATATTGTTTATTGCACATACGACTTAACAACATTTCATAATATATGTATATATATAATGAAATATTTTCATACACGTAAATATGTCCACGTATATGTACTCGTATTTGAAAAACATTATCTATGAAAAAAAATTGTCATCCTTTTTTGGCACGTGAGTTAAAACCTACAAACAGTTTGGAACAGAAAGAGTTAACAATCTACACATTAAGCATATATTATACAGCTTCAATTACTATTTATACAGTCAGACCGTAGAGTGGACTTGTAAACTTTACAATGTCGATCCTTGCTTTTTAAGAAAGTTCGTCCACTTGTCTTTTCTGGAAAAGTATTGCTTAAACCTGTTCTCTATGTCTTGTGATAGTTTGTGTTTATAAATGTAGGCCGTTGTCTGTCCCTGCTTTCCGTTCTTTCTGTTGTGCTAGCCAAAACGAGATATTTTGAACTAGATATGTTTATTTATTTCTGGAATTGCGTCCCTAGAGAAATTCTCGTTTATATTATGAGTACGAAACCATGTAACTTATCATCCAAATCTAAATATTTTTTTGGGGTTGCCTCTTTCGGCGGGAATATCCGATTGGCATAGTGGATAGAGCGCTGGCCTCTCGCGGCAAACGTACCGGGTTCGAAACACAGTGGCGTCACGCTTCAGTCTACCCAGCCGTAAATGGATAACTGTCTCCTAAGTTCTGGAAGACAATGGCAGCAGGAAGAGAACTGGTGATCACCCCAAACTCTAGAAGCTGGACCTAGTTCAGTGAAGTCTCTAACATTTCACTCCCCTACGGCAGTATCTGCTATGAGACTACCTTTACCTTTTTTTAACCTCCTTCGGTGGAGACCAAACATCATGGGATTTACTGCCCTTGCTCTGCAGTGATGGTCCAATAGTGGCCAAAAATCAGAGTATCTACTGATGGTCTTCAAAGGTGTCTACCTTTCCATCAAGATTACTCTTGGCAGACTGTAGTGAAGTCTGAATCATATCTCGGCCATAATTGAAACTATTACACCGTCCAAAAATCCCTGTAAGTAAATCAACCAATGAAACGCCAGCTCCGTACATGTAATGCTAATAAATTGTAAGGCCTTTTAACATGTAGACGACAAAAGTGTGTAAGGTAGAACATTTTCGAACGGCAGTGTGCAAATATAGACGGAATACCTCAGTAAAGAAGAACAAAATTCAATAATAGGGATTATTAGCTATTGGCAGATATCTATATTTTCACTGGGAGTGGTGTAGTACAGAAGTAATTGTGATTTTAAAGGCAGCGCAGTATGAACCATGTTGTGTTTTCCACTGTTTAGGCTGCTCCAGTGAAAAGACGGATTAACCAAGGAAAAGGATAGATATCGCAATAGATAGAGCTTAGTCCTAAGAGTAAAATAAGCATAGGAGGAAATCCGTTTAGAACTCAGAAAGCTAGAATTATTTTGGATTTTTCATACTCGCACAAGAATGCCTAAAACTACGCATTTTATTGAACGCAAAATACTTTAGCCTACATGCTCTATGCCACGGGAGACCATGACCTATATATAGCGGAAGAAACGCAAGTCTGGACACTCGCGCAAAATTCAAACTGCAGACACGGACGAAAACCTCTGCTACTAGACTCCATTGCCATCTGCATGTGGAGGCAGACTGTAGAACCATTAAAAGCCTGTCTGTATGTGATTGATGGTTATATCCTGCCCTGAGTGTCGTACTAAATCTTTTGTGACCAAGTCAGCTAGTAGATGCTCAAGTTGTTCAGAGCCTTTGCCAGTATCAACTGTGTCATCTTGACGATAGTAAGACCCGCAGTTGTGGGGTTCTCTCCGATCATACTGCTGTACGAGGCCTAAGAAGGAACTTTAACAGACAAGTAGCTCTTTGTTGGGCTACTTCAACTTACAAATATTACCACACCTACAAACAAACTGTGTTATGATGATATCAAAGGCTGTGGTTTATTTAGAAGACAACTGACAGTCATATCAGTCTTTATGACTTTATCATAAGTTAACATTGATATTCTATTCAAGAAAGCACAAAAGAAAGACAGATTCTATCAAGGACAGTCTTCAGTTAATTATTTAAGTTGTGTTCAAAGTTCTTGTTGGTTAATTAATTACCCCTAGCAGAGTCATAGTCTTAGGTTGGTCTGGAGAGGGGCACCATAGGTAACTAGGATTGCACATTACCATCTCACCTAGTGATCTATACAGCTTGACTCTACCTTTGACTTCAATACACCATTACTCTTTTCAGAGAATGGGGTATTTCTTTTAAGACCAGTCTCTTATCTGGCACTATCATGGTATCATCTGATACACCTTTTTGTCCAGGATCTCATACATCTAATAATTTTAACCTCTCGCGACACAGACATGTGAATTGAAGAATGGTGCTTCATTTCTAAGGATCTTCTTAGAAATTTAAAGAAATTAAGTAATACGGCTGATAGGATCCAGGCTGTGTAAACTTTTATCTTTCCTGACCTTCTATGAGTTAGGATTTTGCTCGTTCTGATGAGCCCCAAACTGATTTACTCAGTAAAATATTACTTAAATAGCGCTGTTATAAGTATTTAAAATGACTGAGACATACGGGTGCAGTTCCCTCAAAATTGACTAAATTAACTATAAATTTGTATATTTACAGATAACAAATTTAATAATCAATTATCGTTAACACATGTAAAATAAATAAAGATGGGATGAATTTATAGTCGTTAAAATTTCCTCACAGGTGATGGTCTTATTTGAATAAAATTCATTAGTAGAGAGTTCACTTGGCAGCTTTGAATGGGTACTTAGCTGCCAGTAAGTTGTCGGTTGATTTCTGCTCCAGTCGATGCTTGTGTTTTGCAGGTTATGGATTGGCTCACTTGTCACTGGTCAAGTCTGGTGGCTGCAACACGTCCCTTGTAGTATCGGGGGGTATTTGCGAAGATTGTCCAGCGTCTATTAAGACCCATCTGCTATATGTGTCTAGCTTTGACTGCAGGCCACTTACACCACTCACTCTTTCCAGAGATATCACCACCAACTGGTACTACCGACTAGTGTATTGCAATAAGAGAGAAACAAATACCCTCCTGAGTATTGGGTTTCCGGACACTAAATCAGGTGTTCTCCCACACCCCCTTTTAATTCCACCATTCCATCTGCCTCAGAACTTTACCCTCTCTGAGCATTAATCCCAGTGAACGGAAAACCTCCTTTGCATTTATATTGAACATGTTTACATTTACATATGCACTGGTTGAAAAGGTTAATATAATAAGTATAATAAGTATGGACATCAGCTCTATCATCATCCACTCCCTGCTCCATGTGGAACTTGGGACTATCTCTTCTTTTGGTTCTCTATGAGAAACCCACATAAAGCAGTCACCAGCTCTTGCAGTAGTGGTATATGAAACCATCATTCTATATGCTGTGATATTGACATCCACTAGCAATTTTTACAAGGCTAATAAATGCAAAATATAGAATTATAAAATGTACAACTTACCCCTAATTTCTTTAGGAATACAGACTGACTTCTGGCTCAGAGAAATAGTTAAGGCAACTTGATTGACATGCCTGTTACACGTGGTCTGTAGTGTTACTTTACAATAGACTCCCACTATGACTTAGTATTCAGGTTCCTAGGATTTCGGGCTTTCCGTATTAATGAAGGTAGAGTTTTCCTGTGATTTAAGTCCACAAGTATACTCAAACACATTGTCTGATCCTTTAAAGTGGAGTCCTGGTCCTATTCCTTACTCTGGCTTGTCTGGCTGTCTTCTTGACGAGTTGAAATTCACAGTGTGGTAATCTCACAAGTAGCTAAATTATAAGGCAACATTCGTCAACATCCAGATTGCTGCTATATGACAAGGCTCCAGTCAGAAATGTTGTATTTTGACATCTTAAATGCCAAGACAATAGCATGCAAGATGTGTTTATTTCCCCTACTCTCACGAAAAATTCCTGCGTAACAAAACGCAAAAAATAAATGTGTTGTTTACAGTCACCATATATGGCATGCCAGCTTCTGTCTAGTATCGATCATGTTTACACTCAAAACTTCAAAATTTATCACAGGTAATCTCTTTCCAGATAGATAATTATTCTTCGACAAGTCTTTTCCGGAAACGATTATGACATTCACCTGGTCCAGCAAATATTGACAGCCACTTGGTCCGACAGGGACATTCCCAGCAATAAGATAATCGACTGTGGTCATCCCAAGTAGCCAAGTATAATGATCTGGCGCGGATTTGAGACGCGATTGGTTCACTGCAAGGGTAATAGCTGTCGAGGTGGGTGCAAGAGGTCTCGCGGCTACCTCAATGTATGATTTACTGAAACTGTTGGGTTTGAGGGGACAGTCAAGAACAAGGGCACTTAAGAGGCTCAGCGAAACTGCGGAAAAGGCATCGTGCTGGCTGTGGAACAATCGCAACGGGCTATGGAACTAGAGACAGTAATTTATTTTCAACTTAGGGGTTACTTTCAGAAATGCCTCTAGCTGGCAGGAAAAAGGAATGAATTTGAAAGCTGCAACCAACGTGGAATGGGTTCAATTCTCTGCACTAGACAACAGGAGGCTGACACTTGGGAGTAATGACCTAAGTGGGCCCCCCCCCCTTAAAAGGAGATTAAGGGGCCGAAACACTTGATCGACGGTGGGACTACTTTTGATGTTCAGATTGCCTCCTGTTGTATCGCTCTGTATAGAGTCTTCTTCTTCTTCTTCCGTCCTTAGCCAACGACCGGCTAAGCAGTCAGTGGCCATTACGCCTAGTGGTGTCTTAAGGGCAACATCGAATAGATTTTCTCTGCCGTTGTTCCCATCACGCCTAATGGCGTCTTTAGGGCAACGACAAATCAATCCGTTTGTTGTTGTTTCCGTAATCAAAGTGACTGGCAAACGGGTGATCAGCCCGTTGGGATAGAGTCTTCTATCATCGTATTAATCACGGTCTGGCAGGAAAATGTGTTACACATTAGTAAACTACACTTCTCTCTACCGATCCCAGGTGTCAATATGGGTTCAAACGAAAGGGATTGATTACCCTAATCAGCAAAAGATGGTCGCTGAAGTCCCGACATAACAAGAATTGAGGGAAGGGAGTGTAAACAATGAATCGAAAATATCAAATACTGTCAGAGGTGGGAAAAACTAAAGTGAAGAGCACAGAATGAATTATAGGATGGCACAGGTAAATGTGACGTTCGAGGTTATTCTGTCACAGATCCCCAACTTTGAGAATATTGATCAGATATTCAGAGACTCGGGCGTCCATTGCTCCTGTGCATGTGCTTTCCTGTACTACTGTTGCTAGAAAGAGTTTTCCTCTTCCCCGACGACTGATTTTTTTTCTTCGGTCGGCAGTGGGTACAATTTTGGACACTGAAAATAGTGAGTGAAAGATATGTTGTGGGGGGGGGGGCGGCAACAGATTTTGACACTGAAAATAGTGAGTGAAAGATATGTTAAGGTGGGGACGGGGGGGGGGGGGGGAGAGAACAGATTTTGACACTGAAAATAGTGAGTGAAAGATATGATGTTGGGGAGGCCACATATTTTGACACTGAAAATAGTGAGTGAAAGATATGATGTCGGAGTGGCAATAGATTCTGACACTGAAAATAGTGAGTGAAAGATATGATGTCGGGATGGCCACAGTTTTTTTTTAATCACTGAAAATAGTGAGTGAAAGTTATGTTGTGGGGGCGGCAACAGATTTTGACACTGAAAATAGTGAGTGAAAGAAAGATATGATGACGGCGCAGCCACACATTGTGACACCGAAAATAGTGAATGATATCTGAGCGGCCACAGATTATGATACTGAAAATAGTGAATGAAAGATATGATATCGGGGCAGCCACAGATTATGACACTGAAAATAATGAGTTTTTCAGTTAATTTCTTTATTAGAAAGTGAAGATTGTTTGTAGCTCTAGCAGAAAAACAATGAAAAAGGCTGACAAAGGCAAAGTAGGAGAAACAGTGTACAAATGGTTTATGGAAACAAGATCAGCCGGACAGATATTTTCAAGACCCATTTTATCTGAGAAAGCTTTAATACTTAATATAGACTAATTAAATACATGATTTTCGTGAATACAAGTGCTTTTCTTTCCTTAATCTAATTATTAGAACTTTCGATTATCCGAACAACGGCCGGCACGAATTAATTGGGATAACTGAGGTTCGACTCAAAGGGAGTGAACGCGATCTAGCGTGATAAACACGGGAGATAATTTGGCTGTAAAAGGTATTGTTACTGTATGTAATGAAAGCTACGTATATACCCCTTTCATCACATGCGTTGTTAGATGACCCAGCCCCTTCTCTGTCAGTTTTGTCTTTTACATTTTTTCCCTTCACATTTAGTTGTTGCTATTTCTTTCACTATACAAAACGAGATAACATAAACAGATTGCTTCATTCTATTGTTTCAATATTTTTGTTTCTATCACATTTTCTCGTTTATATTTTTATAATTTATAGATAGCAAAATTTGCTTTTTTTGGTTATGATAAAAAAACAAATTGATGCATTAGAAAAGTACAACGGATAGAACGAAGGAGCTTTGATATTTTTCGATATTTTAACAAGTTTTCAAGTTAGACAAGATAATCCAGTGTCAAAAAGACAAGTTAAGTAGTCGTCCTTGTTCTTGAGATAGTTTGGAACCAGAAACCATTCGCATGAAGAGTCTGAGACGATGATACTGTGTTTCTTGACCATTCATTCCCCTGAGAGGAGCCTCTTTCGTTCCGATGTTAATTTTCTTGGAAGAGAACACTACTTCAATCTCAAGGAGGAGAGCACTCGATTTCATTCTGGGAGACGGAATCCTTACTCCAATATGGGAGGCGTAACTCGGCCTACCCTGGAGTGTGAACACTGCGCATCAGTGAGGACAAAGGGAAAGGAGAAAAATTCAGCTTGACTGGTTATTGGACTAAGGATAGGCGGTACTTCTTGGGAGGTAAACACTCTATCTCAGCTAGAAGTCAAAGCCGGATGAAATAAATTTGATGAATGATTGGTCGGTATTGCGTATTTGAATTTAATATGAAGACGTAATCACTCACAAAGCAATCAAACTGGGACCAGATATAACTGTGTTTTCAAGTCCTTTCTCGTCAAAATGATATTTGCGATTACTAAAAACTACAATCAGCACGTAATACCTGTCCTGCTCTATACAACCTAGACATTACATCAATCTTTCATTCATTCCATCATCACCCTTGGACTATGAAAAAGCATTTTACAGTGTAGACAGAGAATCACTTTGGAAATTGATGAGGCGTAATGGAGTTCCCATGAAGATCATTAATTAAATAAAGAAAACGTATGAAGACATGACATGCAGAGTTCTTCATGAAGGACAAAATACAGAAATGTTTGGGACAAGAAAGGGAGTGCGACAGGGATGCCTCTTGTCTCCATTTCTTTTCTTACTAGCAGTAGATTGGGTTATGAAAACATCGACATCACACCACAAAAATGGAATTAAATGGAATCTGACTAAACAGCTTGATGATCTAAATTTTGCTTATGTCCCTTAACCGAAATCAGATTCAAGACAAAATAAAAATACTCAATGAGAGGTCACAACAAGTGGGTCTGAAAATATACAACGAAAAGAAAAAGATAATGAGAATAAATGCAAGAACTGATATCAAGGTTGAACTTGAAGGGCGCCGCGGTAGCATAGTGGTTAGTGCACTGGCTTCCTAGCTCAGTGGTCTATGGTTCGATCCCCAGATGAGGTGGGATCTTTTTAGGCCGCAAACGGCTCCTGGGTCGACCCAGCCCCAATTGGGTACCAGAGTAACTCTGGGAAGGTTAAGGCGGCCGGCGTGATGCTGACCACATCATCCCTAGTGTGCCAATGGTCAAGAAAATATGGGCCTAACACCATATTCCCAATATGCCTCAATCGGCGTGTAACGGGATCCTTTACCTTTACCTTACTACAAGATGTGGAATCTTAAACATATCTTGGCAGTAATATAGACAAAGTTGGAGGGACGGACAACGATATCAAAATAAGAATACAAAAAGCAAGAGGGTCTTTCATTGCATTGGGAAATATTTGGAAATCAAAAGAAAAATCAAGTCCAACACAAAAATAAGAATCTTTAACTCAAATATCAAATCAATCCTATTTTATAGCTCTGAGATATGGGGAGCAACAAAAACACCAACAAAGTTGCAAACATTCATAGACGGGTGCTTGCGTAGAATAGAAGGATTGAAATGGTATGACAAAGTCACCAATGTGGAACTGATGACAAGATCCAGATAAGTACCAGTGGAACAAGAGATGAGAAGAAGATGCTGGCGATAGATGAAACACACATTGAAGAAACGTGTTGATAGCATTACCAGACAGTCCTTGTTCTGGAATCCCTAGGCTAAGAGAGGCAGAAGAAGACCAATGAACACATGGAGAAGAGAAACTGGAGACATACATGAATATGATGAAGAAGAAATGCAAGACCTTGACCTTTCATAAGTTTGATGAAGGTCAATGTTCGTGGAGAACTGTTGGGTGAAGACGATGTATGATGATGACTTGTCCTTATTTGCAGACGTGAAAATGATGAGGACAACGTGGAAAGAACTTAAGCTGATGGCACGTGACAGGAGGACGACATGTGTTTTTCGAAGGCATATGCTCCTTGGGGAGCTAAAGGGGATTTCTGTAATGCTATCAGCTGGTCTTCTGAGTGTGTGACCTATCCAACGCCAGCGTCTTCTTCTCACATCAAACTTTCTCTGGGCTACGTCGCAAACCTTAATACATAACCTCCTACTGATTTTGGATGGCTGAGTTCCCAGCGCATTTGATCCATCTAATTGAAACACTATAGGCCTACCATGAACAACAAGTAGCTGTCAGAATAGCGGGAGAAACATCAGGATGGTTTGAGGTGAAAAGGGGAGTAAGACAGGGTTGCATCCTCTCTCCATACTTGTTTAACATCTATGCAGAAACTATAATGAGAAATATGGTGGAAATGCGATCCCAGAACTCAGGTACGCAGATGTGTAGTGATTTCTAAATACAATATCTAAATTAATATATAACAGTATAGGGCATTAAGGCAAAGATAAGAAAGTACAAAAGAATTTTCTGCTAGAACGGTTGGTGTCGCCTACGCCTTCAGATTATTATTTGCTAACGAATAGCCGAACAAAACGGTACCCAATTTTTCAAATTCGTCCTTGACATAAACACCCACTTTTCCTAGTTCTAAGAAAATATTTGCCTAAAATGCATTGTGGAACGAGGAGGGGCAAGGATAGATGAAATGCTAATTCGTTTCGCATTGATTTTAAACTAAAAGCCAACTGTAGCACAGTGGCAAGCCTTGCCTTAGGGGTTTCCCCAAATACAATGAAAAAGTTAGAAATGTAGACACTACGGTCATGTAAACATGGTAAGCTCTTATTATGAATGACCTAAGCTCTCGTACTTCGCTTGATAGTACACGGAAAAAGAGTGAACGAGAGGTAGTTTAAAAATAAACAACTAACATAGAAAAATAGATAGAATTTTGAACCAAACCACATAGCCCCTTAAAAATCGTATATTCGTGTACCTGAAGACTTGCTGACCAAGAATATGTTATTAGTTATATAAATAGTCCCTTAACTAATCAAATAATGATAAAACCATACATAGAGATCAGAGATACTGTCAGGTCAAGTCATTTCTGCTTAGATTGGATCGCATATTTTTTGGGAAAAAAGTAGGTGACAGATAGGCTAGGATAGTACAGTGAATCCGATTGGGTGGCATTTGAAGTGAGACGAAATATTATTGGCTGACCTTTGAATAAACATAAATAGCCTAGTAACGTAGAAAGGTTTGAATGATATTTTTTGAAAGACTGTTTACCCTTGTAAAATTAAGAGTGATTGGCCAACTGAATCGATATTGTCAGAATAAGCGTTAGGGGAGGGGGGGGGGACGCCATTACTAGAAAAGTTTCACCAGCGATAGATGAGATCAGGCTGTGATTTTAAATACAATTTCTGGGCAGCCTGGACGACAAAACAGATCGAAACTGTGTCAGTCATCGTCTCTGTGTATTTCATTGAACAAATTGTGGTAAGATTGACATTTATTAATCTGTATTTTATATAAAAATTGAATGTGAAATAATAATATATGTCTGGACATGAGTGGGTCTATAGCGACCATGAGGCAAGGCCTAAAGTTTGATCCACCATGTGATAGACTGTCAGAGAGGTGTAAAACTACAAGAATATGTATGATTGTCATAAAGAAGCATAACACCTATCCTATTATATGAAAAAGATTACAGCTGGAATTGCAGTGGCGTTGTAACTATTAGGGAAAGGAATACTGGTGTACATTGTCACATCAAAAAAAAATGGTGGCATAGGTTTGTATAAGGATATGACCCTTTTTGTTTGTTTGTAATGTACCTGTCCTAGAATGTGGACTATTAGTGTATGCTAGATATTAAGAAGGATGCATACCTTCACATTTCAGAGGTCCTGGGTACTGACGTTAATGTGGTACCAAACGCTTGAAAACTGATTGATTCAGGACTCTGCCTGTTTACTGCGAGCCCATGCTAGTGGCCATTGCCTATCAAACAGGGAACAGATTGTCAAGCGAGCAGAGGAAAGGTTCAACCTATATTCTACTGCCAAGATAAGTTCTCGTTCGGCACCTGAGAGCTCAACTACAGAATTAAAGCAGAAATATAAAAAGTGACAGTGAATAAAACTGGGACAAATATTTAATAGTTCCACAAGTAACAAATAGAAACAAACATTACTAAAAGGGTATGATTTCAAACAACAACCTAGTGGTACTACCAGTCTTACCTTAAAGTAGGAGAACACTACAGACGTATATTAGAAAAATATTTTATGTATGGACAGAGGATCTATTGTGCTATTTGACTGATGTAAATGATTATTTTGATTTCACTTTTAAATTGTCAGTCCTGATTCAACCTAAAATAGAATCAGGATAATAAAATTGTAAAAATCATATTTACACAAATTCAACCACAGTCTTAAATAAGATAGCCTTTTAGAGTGTCGTTTGTATGTTATTGTGGTAGTACTGTGTGCTGTTGTGAATAATAAACTATTTGTTTGTATGTTTGTTGAATTTTGTACATTACACTCTACATTCATAACCCTAGACACTAAACGAAGTCATTTAATACAATAATAAATACATTTTGAATGAGATAAAAGAGGTGGTAGCGGAAAGGTATCCTGAAAAGTTCACAATACTATTGGATAAATTCAGGGACCTTCATAGCTAATCTCATTTATTCACATATTAATACCTAACAACAAATTCATAACATCAAATCCACCACAAGATGACACAGTTATTCTTTCAAACAGTGCCAAGGGACTAGAACAGTTAATCCTGTCTGTCAAAAGACACAGTGAGTATCAGAACCTTTTTCTGAACACACAAAAATAAAAAAGATAATGTCCACAGACAAAACAAGATGCCAACCAAAAATTACCATCAATGATGAGGAAATTGAAAATGTCACAAATTTTGAATATCTTGGCTCCATAATTAACAACAATGGAGACTGCTGAAAAGAGGTCAGAAGGAGACTGGCCATAACAATGCAGAGGTTAAATAAAATGAAGAACCTATGGCATAACACAAGCAAATTAATAAAAGTAAAACTTCTGAGAACATGCATCTTTCCGGTAGCAACATATGGATGTGAATCATGGACCATTACTCTAACATTAAAGAAAAAAATCGAATCTTTCGAAGCAAAGTGTTACAGAAAAATTCTCAGAATATCGTGGACCAAGAAGAAGAAAAATATAGACATCCTACACGACCTGAACATCGAGGAAAACTGGCTCATAAACAATATCATGCCCACATTAAACGTCATAGTGGCTTAGAGAGAGCAGTGATGGAGGGTATGGTACCTGGAAGGTGAGGCAGGGGCCGACCAAGACGACGGTGGACACAGGACATTGAAGACACCTTGAACATGACAATGGAGGAGGCAGGAGGGCTGGCTAGAGATCGAGAGTCTTTCAGGCGGGCTGTGATGAGAGCGACGTTCTGCAAAGGACATGCTACATGATGACGATGATGAGTTCATTTATCTGAATGACTAACTTGTTCATATTTGTTTTATTTTTCGGATTAAAGTTTGTATAAAATGAGGCAGCTGACCCTGCCCCATCCATCTTCATCGTATTCTACGACTTGCCTGCTAGGTTTCATTGTTATTATTCTTTGCTCCTCTTTCGAGCCCCGCTACCAAGTGAGCGATATTTAGTTATAATTTGATATATTTATCTCCTTATTCAGTATTGTCAATTTTATGTTTATTTTGCCATGGCCATGACCTGACAGGCTAAACCAGGGTTTCTTAACCTGTGGTCTATAGACGCTTGAGGGGGTCGGGAGGGGGGGGGGGTCCGTGAATGGATTCTAGAGGGGTCACAGTGTATAACATAAAATTTAATATTAAAAACGTTTAATTATGCTTTTATGTATTTTTTTTCCCAGGAAGAGGTCAGTAGTCTTCACTGGACAATCTAAGGGGTCCATAACTGTCATTGGGCAATCAAAATGTGTCCATGTCGCACAAAAACGTGAACAAACCCTGGGCTTAAACATTTGGCTCCGTTCACAAAACGATTGATCCTCCATCTGTGTAATTTTAGAAACTGGGATCTTGGTTACAATATCTCGCAGGATTTCTCAAAAGCCAGTGCTGTTAACAGTTAGGGTATGATTTGTTGAGTTTTTGCGAAATGTGACAACTTGTCACTTGAATATTCTGATCAGATCAGTGGACATATCCGCATAAAAGATCAGCCGTAATGTATCTCCAATGTTGATTTCTGTGATGATACACTCTGATTTACTATTTTTTGAGGGGTCTATGTAGGGTTCGGGCTTTGATGTCCCACCTACATCAATGGATGTTGATGCGAACACACAGCCTCTCATATCCAGGTGCAGTGAGCGCCGCGGAAGCTATTGTCTTGTAGTAAGCTCCTAGCATATGGCCTCTCCTGTACAAATGTGTCCATAGCAGCACCTTCACGTGGTGACCCCGTTTTCACAGAGTTTGCTATGGGGGCGACCGAGTGCCTGGCGGTATAACTGGGTCGGGAGTTGTTTGGGACTCCTCCTAAGGTGTAGGTGCAATACACCGGCGAGTGGACCATGCTCTGGTCAACACCAACCCAAACCCCACTCATGGGTTAAATGCTACCTTCTCTCTTCTCTACTTGCCTACCAATCTTTCTTTGTCCAATCCACGATACACCTCACCAAGGATCCTGAAGCGGTGATGGTAAAAGATAGGTCTTTACCTAGAAGGGATCCGGGCCCTGCCCTATGTCCCAGCTGCAGCAAGATTGCCATGCGACCTGACATTGCACCCATCGTCAGATTTTGTCCAACTCCTGAGACACGGGAAGCAAAGCCACTAAAACTCAATGGAAATTTAGAACCACTGTGCTCGGGGAAAATCGTGAAGGCATGGGATGCAGGACGTGATACAGCCACAGCAAAAGCTCAGCCACAGAACGAAAAATGAGGCCTGCATCGTGAGCGCTTGTGACTAGCGGGGAATGCATCTCTGTGAACCCCACCTGAACCCCCAGAGCGAAGTGATCTTTAGAGCCAAAAAGGTGAGTGGCCAAGCAAATCAGCCCAATACTCATGGAGGAAGACACATCCATTGCATTCTTTGGGAGGGAGATGTCTGCAGCAAACACCCAATACCTCCAATGCCAGTCAAACAACATATTCCATACGAGCTCGGGCGTCGCCTCGGTTACCAAGGCCCGCGCAAGAGAGATAAATCCCCTGCTCCTTGTGAAAAGTCAGCGAAGGGGAACCTTAACATTTTACAGCTAAATATAGCTGGACTACAGAACAAGACAATTGAGCTTACAAAAATACTACACGAACATCAAGTACAAGTAGCCCTTCTGTAGGAAACAATACTCCCACGGAGACAAATTAACATCATGGGTTATACACAGTACAAATGTGAATGCCTGAAGTGCCAAGGCATCATGACCTTAATCAGAAATGATACCCAAGCCATAGTAACCAACAACCCTGCGGGGGATATCGACCACCAAGTAATAAAGCTATGGGGCAAAGATAGCACCAAGTACACTTCTTCTTCTTCTTCTTCTTCCGTCCTTAGCCACCGACCGCCAAAGCAGTCAGTGGCCATTACGCGTAGTGGCGTCTTAGGGCAACAGCAGATAGGTTTTCTTTGCCATTGTTTCCCATCACGCCTATTGGCGTCTTTTGGGCAACGGCAAATCAATCCATTTGCTGTTGTTTCCGTAATCGAAGTGACTGGCAAACGGGTGATCAGCCCGTTGGTACCAAGTACACACTACACAACATTTACTGTCCCCCGACCTCATCAAAAGGTCTGCCTGAGTTCGAGCCCATACTAAAGAAAAACTGTCGTAGCTGGTGATTTTAATGCTCACATTCCTGCTCTAGGATACAGGCGGTTTAACAGTAGGGGCCTAGAGGTTGAGGAGTTGTGCAGCAGTACCAACTTAATGCTGCTGCAGAACTTGGAAACTCCACCAACACTCCTACACAGGGCACACGGCTCGACCAGCTGGCCAGATCTGACATTTGTTTCAGCTGACATAGCAGAAAATAGTATCATCAAAGTCTTAGAAGACGTGGGAAGTGACCACCGCCCTGTTTTAACAACTATTTTAACACCACAGAAGACACAGAAGTCCCTGTGTAAACCATCCTGGAACTTCAGGAAAGCAGACTGGGACCGCTACGGCCGAGAAACTGACGCTGGGTTCAGTCAAATCATTGGAACTGATAACATTAATACTACATACAACAACATGTGTACCACAATCCTAACAGCTGCCAAAAAGTGCATCCCAAGGGGGAAGCATAAGAAGTATAAACCTTACTGAACATCTGAACTAGCTGAAGCAGTCAAAGAAAGGAGAGAAGCTAGAAAGAAGGCTGAAAAATACCCTACCACCCTAAATAAAACAGAGTACAACAGGTGGACAGCAAAAGTAAGGTATGTCACCAAGAAGAATAAACGGGAGACTTGGAAAGAAAATTGCAACAAATTAGATTTAAAAAGAGAAGGGAACAAAGTTTGGAGACTCCTCAGTAATCTCGAGGGAAGCAAGAAAAAGACAAACCCAACACCCATGGTGGATGGAAGTGGTGATGAAGTAACATCAAGCAGCAAGAAAGCCGATGTCTTCAACAATTTTTATGCCAGTGTAAATAAAACACAACAGAGAAAGAAACTAGACAAAGTGCTCCTAAAGAACACATCCACGCGTAACATAGATCAGACCAATATTGCTGCGTTCGATGATCCGTTCCGTCCGCAAGAACTGAGCATGGCACTACGGAAACTGGCCAAAAATAAAGCTCCAGGACCAGATAAAATTAAAAATGAGATGATTTGTCAACTAGGGCCAAAGGCAAAAGAGACACTTCTATGGTTCATCAATAGAACGTGGAACGAGGGACAGCTACCATCAGCATGGCTGACAGCAACCATCTTGCCTATATTGAAGAAAGGAAAACCACCAGGAACACCAAGAAGCTATAGGCCCATATCCCTCACTTCATGCTTGGGCAAGCTGGTCGAGAGAATGGTAAACAACAGACTATACTGGTGGTTGGAAAGCTGGAACCTCCTGGGCAACAACCAGGCAGGCTTCAGACGTAAGTGTCGCACAGATGACCCCCTCTTCAGGTTTACACAGAATGTGATGGATGGCTTTCAAGAGGGAAAAAGCACAATAGCTGTGTTCATCGACCTTGAGCAAGCCTACGACAGAGTTTGGAGAAAGGGACTTTTGCTAAAGATGAGAAGAATGGGAATAGGAGGGAAAATGATTAGATGGATACAGGCCTTCCTAACAAATAGAACCATAGCTACCAACTATGCCGGTGCAATTTCACGGAAAAGAACGCTGGAAGAAGGACTGCCTCAAGGCTCTCCTTTAAGTTGCACCCTTTTCCTCATCTTCATTAATGACCTTGCCAAACATCTGAATGTGTCGAAGGCGCTGTCTGCTGATGACCTTGCCATCTGGACTACTGACAAATATCCCATCCTGGCAAAAGCCAAGTTCAACAGAGCTCTCCTTACAATGTCAGTATATTGTGAGCTGTGGAAACTTAAAATCAATACGCAGAAAACTGTATACACCACTTTCTCCCGCAGCCACAAAATAGCAAAAAGACACATCAACATCAAACTGAGTGGGGAAACACTAACAAAAGAAGAGCACCCAGTCTATCTAGGAGTAAAACTGGACAGACAATTGAAACTAGATGGACACATCCACAACCTCAGGGAAAAAAGCATGTAAGCGCCTAAACCTCATCAAACGGCTAGCTAGTACAAATTGGGGAGCGGATAAACAAACCCTTCGTCAACTATATCTTGGCTATGTGAGATCAGCGATAGACTATAACCTCCCCCTCCAGACCATTGTGAGTACTAATACCATCTCAGCTCTGGACCGTGTGCAGAACCAAGCTCTCAGGTTAATTTGCGGAGGGATGAGATCAACACCCACAGCCGTATGTGAGATAGATGCCAATATAGAGCCGCTGGATATCAGGCGTAAAAGAGCACTGACTGAAGCTGTAGAAAGATACAGGAGACAAGAGAAAGACCACCCAAACAAAGTACTTATTGACACTTGGAAACAAACACGAAGACTGAAACAACTATCTCTCCTGGACATAGCCAAAGAGGAAAATGATAAACACCATCTCCCGCAAGAGAGAGAATTGGAAACAAATACTTTGGACCACCCCCTTGGGAAAACTTCCATCAACCAACTGTCAAAACACAACTGATAGATGAAACGGCCAACAAGGAAACACTACCGACAATCTTGAAGACGTGTGCCTTGGAGACCATAAACAGCTACCCAACGTCAGCAATACAGGCCTACACAGATGGTTCAGCTTTCAAGACCACCTCTTTTGCAGGATACGGCGTCTGCATATGGTACCTGGATGGATCCTCTTATGAGTTCTGCGACTCCTGTGGTGAGAATTGTTCAAATTATGAAGCGGAGGCTGAGGCCATCAAGACAGCCATTGAATTACTACACCAACAGTTTGACCTTATGGAACGAAAGCCATCAGATATAGTGATCTTCAGTGACTCCATGTCTGTTCTGGAAGCACTTAAACAGACTCCATATGAAAACAAAGACATTTTTCTTATAGGAAGAGCGGTTCACAACTTGATCACAGCCTACTTGATGCGTGATGCCATATGATGATGGATGGTATCCGCATGTCTGGTTTTGTGTAGTGTGCAGATGTGTTCAGTCAAAACAATGTTCATACAAAAATAACAGGGCAATCCACATAGGACGTCAGTAAACTCACGACGTATAAAGTCAATGATTCTTGAAACAGCCGTTGACGTTTTTCTTCATTATTTATTGTGGACGCCACAGTGACAAAATGGTTACGCGAATATGTAGACACATCAAACAGTCATTATCACAGCAACATTCAATACAGCAATAGACGGTAGACAGCATTACAATGATGAGTCAGATGCATGTTATATTTCAAAGTGCTGTAAATGTAGTCAGGTGAAAAACTCCATCCTTTTCTATAACAGCCAGGAGATAACCAGATATATGAGATCAGTTCACTCTCCTTAGTCTGACTTCAGCAAGACAGACACGTCTGCCGAAGTATAAATAATGTCCTCAAAAATATCCTCTAGATAATAAAGGTTTTTCAAACCTAGTTCATTTAACAAAGTAGCAAGTAATGGTCCTTGGAACCTGCATCAACCGATGCAGCACAATACAGCGACATGTGAGCTAGGAAAACATCTCGTGACGACGACTTTCGAAGACAGGCTATGAACCAGAAATCGTTCACGACCAAAAATCGATAGAGTTAATGAAAATGTTAATTTACCTTGCCTTCCGGAAATACACAGAAATATCACGCCTCCCGGCATGTGCAAATACACTAGAGGTATTATCCCGAATAAACGAAATATCCATAAGAGGACTACACATCCCTGACAGAACAAAAAATAGCGGAGATCCCCTCTTCAACGAGGCATCTCTTTCGCCATTCCAAATCGCTCACTCCACTAGTGGTGGGCGGAAACCGATCGACCAAGAAGCAAGACAAGTCATGCGCAGTCCAGCGCAAAATGACCACAGCTCAAACTTAACTGCATTCGATACCAACGCGAGAAGACAAATGCTTACCGAGAAAAGTGACTATAAATTTCAAGCAGTTGTTGCCCTTGCGTTATAAAATAGATATTGAAATAAAACGATGTTGCGAGAATTTATCACGCAACATATCACCACCTCCTCCCGATAAAAAAAAAAAAATGTGGAACATATTTTTTTTTTCAATATCAAAGAGCATGCGATAAGCGGCTCAAAACGCACGAATTATGCGCTGATAATTAACTAAATTGCCAAACAATAGGCTAATTATAGAGTGTCTGGTGAGGATATACCTCAACAGAAAAATAAATATGTCTCAAAAAATATTCACATCGGGGAGGTGTCACCAACACACATCACGTTAGCATGTAAACACAATATACGTATGCAAGTTACTATAATCATCATTAAACAGCATACTCTAATATTGTCTTTAAAAATGGATGTACAAATCTGATAGGAAAATTTAAATAGTACATTCTTTGACATGTAATGACATAAGTACATAGTAAAGTTAAACTACATTACGATCCAGGACATATGCTCTGGTATTCCGAGGGTAAGTACACAATCTAGAACTCGTCATGCTTGATACTAGTAAGGTAAGTCCTCAGCTCAACAATGACATTCTGAGAAAGTACAAGCAATATAATGCTAATTAATAACTAATATGCTTCATAAGGTACAATACATTATTAATAATTGTGGCTGTTTAGTAAACTAACGGCCCTTATATTAACTACTCAGTCCTCCTCTATCATCTTAAAAAACGAACAGAAGAAGATGACAACAAAGCACGATAGTGTGTACATATAGAGTAAGTACAGATGTGCTAATCTATTGTAGAAATATAGGTGTGTTATGACTCTGTAATATATAGAAATATAGGACAGAAGTATTAGTTGGAGTCATGTGGGCATCTAGACAAAATGTCAGCCATTCACCCGCAATTGGGATAGCGTCCTGTTAAAGTGAAAAGGTTGAAGAGCTATAGCATATCGAGTGGATCTCGAACTCTTCAAATTCTTAGTCTGAATAGCTGTAAGAGCTTTCTGATCAGTCTCTAGAATGAAATGTGCGCCCAGGAGGAATCTTTGTAGCTTTAGAATTTACCAAACCATCGCTAACAACTCACGGTCTAAAACCGAGTAGTTCCTCTCTGCCGCATTTAGTTTTCTAGAAATGTACATAACAGGATGCAGAGTATTTGCATATTCTTGCATCAGTGCTGCCAATCCCAGTGGATGAAGCATCACTCCGAAGAACAAAAGTCCTATCAAGAGTAGGTAATCAAGATGGGTGTCTTTTTGGAGAACGGCAAATATATCTCATTTGGTCTGTGAAGATTGGCATTCTTCAGACCAACGGACCAGATTTTAGGGCGAACCCTTTCTTCAAAATGGGTGATCGAGCCCTAAATTTGGACTAAATTCCAAAAATTGAATTAAACCTAAGAGACTCCTAACTTGTTTCTTCGTTTTGGAACAGGATGAGTTTTTGGAAGTATGGTCTTCTGTCTTCAAGAGACATGACCAACACGATGACCCAGGAAAGAGATTTCACCAAAACCAACAAAAGCTTTAGAAGGTTTTGCTGTCAAATTATTCTCACGTAGAGTGGACAGTAAGTCATATAACCCTAAATAGTGATCTTCCCAGGTATCACTGAAGAGACAGTTGTCATCTAAGTATGCGATGACATCCGAACGATGTGACAGAATTCGACGCATCATGCGAACGAAAGTGGCAGGGGCGTTCATGAGACCAAAAGGCATAACATTCCATTGAAATAGACCCCTAGGTGTAGAAAAAGCAGTAAGAGGTTTGGCATGCTCTGCTAAAGGCACTTGCCAATAACCTTTAGACAAGTCAAGTTTAGTGAAGAATCAGAATTAGGTCTAATCAGTAGATCTTCTAGAATTTCGTTTCAGCGTCGAAGCTTGTGACCCTGATTCAGCGATAATCAGTAAATTACGTATGTTCTTCTCTTTTACTTCGGAATTAACCATGGAAGCTTGGAGAAGAACAATTGGAAATGACCACCCAATTACCTGTTTTCGACTGAAAGTGTATAGGAATAGGATACGGCCTAACCCTAATTGGATTATTGTCGGTAAGAATTATGTCATGTTCTATGACATCTGAGTGTCCAGGAATGTCAGTGAGAACATCCTGAAATGTTTGTAACATCGACGAGACTTGTCGATGTTCCCTGTCCACCAGAAAATAGATTAGGATCGAAACAGAAAACGTTTTCCAAGAATCGTGGTGGAATGTAATGGAACCCTGGAAGGGAAGGTTGACATCAGAAGGTAGGCTTCCTCATCACTGAATGACATAAGGGATGAATAATGACTGATGCAAGGAACATCCGTTGCTGGAAAATAGGCAGAACTGTCGGACCGTAAATTGCCATGATGTGGAAAGTTTTATGCTGGGTTCGACCACATAGTCAACATCGGAAAAATCCGAGAGACTAAGATACGGACCTTTCCATGCAATATAAGTCTATTTTCCCTACTGGGGAGTAGGACGATGCTTTGTCACCTGGAAAAGTTTGTCCATCTATTTCTTGTTAGCAAAAACTGCTTGCCTTCTCTTTAGCAATTTCTGATGAAGCAGTTGCTAGCTTACATGCCTCAATGATTCTTTTGTCTAAGGCAATGACATAATGATGAGGTATTGAGTGTTCATCGCTAATATCTCGGCTAGAGTGAGGGGGGACTGGCAATAGAACTCTGAATAAAGGAGAGTTCTTTCACCCTGGACGCACCAAAGACACGTTCGAAGGGAGTACATTAGGGACTTTCCTCTAGTAGGCAAGACAGCCGCGGGTAAAAAGTAAGGATGATCCAGCTATCTTACCAAGCAAAGTCTTGAGCGTTCTAAGAACGCTAAAACCAGCAGACATAGAGATGGTAGATACTAGAGAAGTTCAATCTGTAAAATAGACATTACCAAATAGAGATTAAAGTGCAGAGTCTGACAATATTTCTCTGGGGAACCCCAAGCGAGAAAATATCAACCAAAGAGCATTTGCGATATCTGTAGTAGATATGCTCTTAAGAGGAATAGCCTCTGGCCAACGTGTGCACATATCGACACATGTAAGGATAAAAATGATGTTTCCTCTGGCCGACTTGACCTTAAAAGGGCCAATAATATCTATGGCCATTTTCTGAAACGGCGCCCCGAATAGGAAACCCAAGCAGCCCATGGATAGGCGCAAGCATGTCGTGGTCCTCTAGATTTGACCTCCTGACATACATGTCGGCAGTAAATACGAATGTCCTTATTGACAAAAGGCCAAAAGAAAGCCGCAAGGACTCTCGGACTTCGTTCCAAAACCCATTATGTCCAGCACATTGCGAGTCATGAGCATGTTGTAATAAAATCATGCTCTTGGGAACAAGAATTTGCGAATGTGCACGACGTAGAATCTTGTACATACGTACAAAGTACGCCGTTTCTCATGTGCAATCCTAAGATTTTCTAGTATCCTGATTCGGATCACATCCACGCGTAAAAAGGATCTTCCTTCTTGCAATTTTATGAAAGATCGAGACCAATATTGGCTCCTATCAACTTCATTTATTCACTATTCAGAAGTTTTCGGGTGTTTGTAGAGCTTGTGCTCTTGTAACTACTGCATTTGTAGCTTGCATGTTATTATCCGCAAGCAGCAACTGAGCATGGGGTACACTCCCTACGTGAAACGACCAATGGCCAAAAAGGTAAGAGCAAGCATCCATCTCCAGGACCAGATAAAATTAAAAATGGATGATTTGTCAACTGCCGCCAGGGCCAAATACCCTTACCTGGCAAAGAGGATCTACACTTCTAACACCAATAGTGGTGCATCCGGAATAGAAACGTAGGAACCGGAGTGATCATATTAACAGCCCTTACAGATAATCACATGCGCAACAGACAGGTAAGAGCGGGAACCATCAAAGTAGTTATGGTACCCGGTTCGAATAAAGTACTGAAGGGGGCAAAGGAAAAAGCAAAACCAGTGACAGCGTTCAAAGTTTTTTACTACAACAAGCATAGGCTCCAACCATCCTGTTGTACACATTATGCCTTGCAGAAAGATCTACCCCGACTATTAGAGAATGGTACCTCTGACAAAGTTATTTATTATCTCTGCAGTTATTATTGTCTCTATTGTAATTGTTATCCTGGTTCGAATTCCAGTTTCCACGATTACTATCATGTTCACATTGATGCGAACATCTATTTGTTTGGTTCTGAGGTCTTCGGCAGGAATAACCTCTATTACCATATCCTCTTTTGAAATGCTTATAATTATTAGGGTGATAGTAACGAGTACTATCAGGTTGTCTCCAATTCTTCGAACATGATTTTGACAGAAATTACCGCTACTCTTTCTATCAAAATTTTGTTGGGATCTACGAGCAAAGTTTTGACCATACGGAGCTGCCGAAGCAACTGGTAAACCTTCTTTCACCTTAGAGTTACCCATGGTTATGTGTGGGTGCGCAGTTACGTATTGGCAACAGAAATCTTCCATTTCTTTTATTGTTTTAGGTTTACGTTCATGAAGGAAAGCAAGGAAAGACTCATTGACAGACGACATGACTTTGTCTCTAAGTATTAAGTCCATAAGTCCTTCATAAGTTTTTTCCGTCTTAGATAGTTCAACCCATCGTGAGAAAGTAATGCGTATTCTTGCAATAAACTAGGAGAATTCAACTCCATTTTCAGGTAACATGTTTTTAAATTGTAGACGATAGCCGTCTTCGTTAAGCTGATATTTCTTTAACAAAGCGGCCCTGACAACCTCATAATTGTTCTTGTCAGGTTCATCCACCATATTTAATATACTTAGAGCTTTACCTGTCAGTATCCCTGATAACTGATAAACATATTTTGCTTTGTCGATGTTATGAGCTGTACATGCTTGTTCAAATCTGTCCAGATAGAACATTATGTCATCACTGGAAGGAAATTTCAATTTTTCCAACGCTAAAGCTAAGAAGTTCCATTTTTGACTTTCCTCAAGGCTCTCTCTGTAATCTTCTTTCCTCAGCCTGAGCCTCTTTTTGAAGTCTTTCATTTTCAGCTTCTTTTTCAAGTCTTTTATTTTCAGCCTCTTTTTCAAGTCTTTTATTCTCAGCTTCTAGCTGGAGTTTTCTTTCCTCAGCTTCTGATTCCCTTTTTTGTTTTTCCATTTCCATTTGGAATCTCTTTTCATCCACCTGCATCTGCAGTTTCTTTTGTTCAGCTTCCATCTGCAGTTTCTTTTGTTCAGCTTCCATTGCTTTATCATATCGAGCAGTTGCAAATTCTTCTAACTTATCACCAGTCTTCCCAAGCAATTTACCCTGCTCAATAAAGTGCTCAAATGTAGACATGATGAGTAATATATAAGTCCAAAACCTGAAATAATTAACTAATTTATTTCAAACCTAAGTGTAACAAGTCTTAATTAAGCACTTGTATATTCACATCACCTTATATTATCCCAGTCTCTGTGGGAAACAAGTCTCCAATCAAAGAACTTGTATATGAAATATCAACAATCAATTCTTGATCATAAGTGCACTTCTCATTCAATAGTGCACGACACTATTCATCATTCATTTATCATCAGTGTAGTAGTAACAGTGCATTAGCATAGCCCATTAACTAATTACTATAACTGTAAACAATGACTATGTAAACACATGCAGAATGTAAACATTGAAAATGTAAACAATACAAACAATGTAAACAATAACAATGTAAACAATAACAAAGATCAGCAACAATACAAAAACGTTCGCAGAAATCAACTAAAAATAAAGCAGAAATTAATGAAATATCACAAAAAATGTGACGATATCTGCGATATAATTAAACAAAATACATGACACCACAGTGTATAAACAAAAATGTTGTATGAAACTAAATTATAGACAAGAGTAGGCTAACAAATACAAACAAATCAAAACAAAACTAAAGAATGCGAAATAATAACGAAAACAATATAAAAACATGTCATCACAGCTAACATAAATAGCAACAGAAGTCGCTTAGCAAATTCCAGTATTGGAAATTTGCAAACCCTACAGAAAACGCTCACAATAGACGACCTCTATGACGTGGCATAATCTAACGGAGACACCACCCAACCGAGAACCCGCTGAAATATAAACATATAAATATACGAATAACATATAAACATATAACATATAGAATGAGATGATACACAGAAGACTCAGCAGAAGTATAAGGGCACAGTTTACATACAAACAGGCCACTTAACTTATAGGCTTCCAATCGTAGAACAGCAGAAAAAACGGATGTCAATCAACGTCCTAAAGAGCGAAGCTCCAACGATGATGGCACATCTGAACTGCTTCCACTGCTAACACGATGGTACAAGAGCTTCTGAAATACTGTGTGTTGAGTTGTTTCGGCACTTGACCTTCTAATCCAAAAGTAAGTTGATGGAAATCGGTACTTGGCCTTCTTCAGAAAACAACCCGTTTCAACCGGCACTTGACCTTCACAAAAACGACAGCACTGGAACCTTGACAGCAGCAACTTGCTTGACTTGCGTAAAAGATAACAGCAGTCCGAGTTATCCGGCAACATGTAACAACGCCGGGTACTGTCAAATTCTTGTTTCCGTCAAAAAGTTGAAATTTTGACTTTTACCGGGCAACGCCGAGTACTTTGAAAATTTTGAAGATGTTGACTGTATTGAAGAATGTTAATTTCTTGAAGGATGCTGATGAATTCTTGTTGAAAATGAAGTGGGTAAGGGACCCCGTGTTTGCTGGTACCAGAATCAAACCAGCTTATGGCCACCAAATGATGCGTGATGCCATATGATGATGGATGGTATCCGCATGTCTGGTTTTGTGTAGTGTGCAGATGTGTTCAGTCAAAACAATGTTCATACAAAAAATAACAGGGCAATCCACATAGGACGTCAGTAAACTCACGACGTATAAAGTCAATGATTCTTGAAACAGCCGTTGACGTTTTTCTTCATTATTTATTGTGGACGCCACAGTGACAAAATGGTTACGCGAATATGTAGACACATCAAACAGTCATTATCACAGCAACATTCAATACAGCAATAGACGGTAGACAGCATTACAATGATGAGTCAGATGCATGTTATATTTCAAAGTGCTGTAAATGTAGTCAGGTGAAAAACTCCATCCTTTTCTATAACAGCCAGGAGATAACCAGATGTATGAGATCAGTTCACTCTCCTTAGTCTGACTTCAGCAAGACAGACACGTCTGCCGAAGTATAAATAATGTCCTCAAAAATATCCTCTAGATAATAAAGGTTTTTCAAACCTAGTTCATTTAACAAAGTAGCAAGTAATGGTCCTTGGAACCTGCATCAACCGATGCAGCACAATACAGCGACATGTGAGCTAGGAAAAAAACATCTCGTGACGACGACTTTCGAAGACAGGCTATGAAGCGAAATCGTTCACGACCAAAAAATCGATAGAGTTAATGAAAATGTTAATTTACCTTGCCTTCCGGAAATACACAGAAATATCACGCCTCCCGGCATGTGCAAATACACTAGAGGTATTATCCCGAATAAACGAAATATCCATAAGAGGACTACACATCCCTGACAGAACAAAAAATAGCGGAGATCCCCTCTTCAACGAGGCATCTCTTTCGCCATTCCAAATCGCTCACTCCACTAGTGGTGGGCGGAAACCGATCGACCAAGAAGCAAGACAAGTCATGCGCAGTCCAGCGCAAAAATGACCACAGCTCAAAAGTTAACTGCATTCGATACCAACGCGAGAAGACAAATGCTTACCGAGAAAAGTGACTATAAATTTCAAGCAGTTGTTGCCCTTGCGTTATAAAATAGATATTGAAATAAAACGATGTTGCGAGAATTTATCACGCAACACTACTCCATCAGTGTAACCCTACAGTGGATCCCTGGACACAGTGATCTAACTGGAAATGAGACAGCTGATGGACTTGCAAAAGCAGGAGCCTCTAAACAACAAAAGGACAGACCCTGCAGCATGAGAACAGTCAAACAGATTCTCAGAAACAACACAAGGGAAATCTGGTTGAACAGATGGGCGAACGGGCCGACTGGCCGAAATGTCTTTAATGAAATGACCTGCCCAAAAGACAACGACAACATAAACAGACTCAGCAGGAGAAATCAAAGTCTTATCTTTCAGTTCCGAACAGGACACGCCAGAGTCAATAGCCATCTAAACCGTATCAACCCTCAGCACCTACCCATGTGTAGACACTGCTCTCATCCCTATGAAACAACCAGACACCTCCTCATGGAGTGTCCATCACTCACAAACGCTAGGAAAAAACTTTTACCGACACCTCTGACAGTCACCAACTCACTATATGGAACGTTAAAACAACTGCAGAAAACCTGCACTTTTTTAAGAATGGCATTGTGCTGCCAAGAGTAGATATGCTCAGCAGCTATGGGATATCGACAACAACAACAACAACTATTTTTTGACCATCGCTTAATGTATCTCGCCACTCATAGTGCTGTCTTCATCTTGCTAGTTTGCCGTCAGCTTGTCTATCTATTTTGGTTTTAAACACAATGCTACATTTCTTTATGCGTTCAAAATATTTTATGCCCCTAATTTTTATCACGTTCATAAATCATATTAGTTATTCTCATCATCATCAAGTGCCATCTCCACAACGAAGGTTGGCTATAATGGATCTCCAAAGTCTTCTGTCTCTTGTCTTGATGGTGCACTCGGATAAAATCTTTTCTATCCATCGCTTGATGTTATCTTCCCACTGATAGCGATGTCTTCCTCTTGTACGTTTGCCTTCAACTCTTCCTTCTTTTGTGGTCTTACAGTAAGGGTGTATGCTTTTTTACATTGCCCAAAAGATTTTACCTGTCTAATTTTGATCTCTTTAATTAATTCTATTTTAATTCTTAGGTTTTCTAGGACCTCTTTATTTGTTTTCTTCTCTTTCCATGAGATATGCCCCATTCTTCTATTTATCCACATCTCAAAGGCCTCAGTTCTTTCTTCAATTGCTTGGTCATTGTCCATGTTTCTACACCATAAAATAATGAAGAATATATATAATATTTGATGATTCTCAGTTTGAATTTGTGAGTTAATTGTTTAGATGTTAGTATCTGTCTCATGCAAGATATTGGTGAATAGCCATAAAAAACATGTTCCGACCAACATTACGTTAAATGGGCAAACGTTAGAAGAAGTTAACACCTTTAAATATCTCGGGTCCACTATATGCAGTGATGGAAGATCAAGTAAAGAAATCAAGACAAGACTTGAGATGGCCTCAGCTGCCATGACAAGGTTGAATGTGATCTGGAAAAGTAACATCAGTTTTCCTGTGAAGATCAAATTATACAAATCACTTGTATTATCTATTCTCTTGTATGGGTGTGAGGGCTGGACACTCACTGCAGATACGGAACGAAGGATTCAGGCTTTCGAGCATAAATGTTATAGAAGAATTTTGCGCATGTGCTATAAAGAGCACAAAACAAATGTCTATGTTAGAGAGAAGATAAACACCTATGCAGGCCACCAAGAACCACTTTTGTCAATAGTGAAACGTCGAAAGCTTGCCTGGTTTGGGCATGTAACTCGTCATGACTCCCTTTCGAAAACGATCCTCCAGGGAACAGTCGAAGGTAAACGGAGAAGAGGAAGGCAAAGAAAATCCTGGGCTGATAACATCAAAGAATGGGCAGGACACGGTTTTTCCACACTTGTACGCATTGCTGAGAATAGAGAGCAGTGGAGGACCCTGTCTGCTGATGCTTCCACCATGGCACCCCTACGACCCATGACGGGTTATGGGTTGAGATGAGATGATGATGATCTGTCTCATGTTGTTTAGATGTAGCTTTGGCCATTCCTATTCTATTCTTGATTTCTATTTTGCATCTGCCATCTTTTGTTGTTATATGACCTAGATATGAAAAACCCCTGACTTGGTTCAGGATTTTCTCATTCACTCGAGTTTTTAATTTTGGCTTCTCATTTTGCTTTGTTAATTACCATAGTTTTTGTTATCTCAATATTATGTCCAGTATATGTTCATGACTTATGCTGTTTACTTGCTTTACTAGTTCTTACAACTCCTATTCACTCTCAGCTAACAAAACTGTACCATACGCATATCTGAGACTGTTTAGTGATCTTCCACCGATGTTTAGTTCTGGCTATTCCTGTACCTGTCTGAACAATTTTTCTGTGTAGATTTTTACACAGTTATTCCACAACATCTGCATTTGATTTCTTCTGTTTCCATAACACGCACTTTCTTTTCTTCTACTGCACACACCAATATCTCAATTGCCCCAGTTCTATCATCTTTTAACCGATTGTTCATTGCATCAGACAGCCAAAAAAACAAAAACACACCGTCTTCGTGGCTTAACACATAATACTAATAATGGTGTTTATGTTTCCGCGCGGAAAAGCATGGCCAGATTGCATTAACTCGTTTTAACGGACGTGCTGCTTGGTGTGATAATTTATGAGAACACTTAAGGTTGATTGAAAATTCACGGCCTGTTTCTAAATTATTTATTCACTCCTGTTGAACTAATTTATATGAAAAAAAAGTCAAAATAAAGACAACTAAAGTCATTTTATTGCGCAAAATTCTGTCACATGAACATTACAGCCCAGTGTGAGATCCGGTATGTTCAATACATGATTTCATCATCATCATCATCATCATCATCATCATCATCATCGTCATCATCATCATCATCATCGTCATCATCATCATCATCATCATCATCATCATCATCATCATCATCATCATCATCATCATCATCATCATCATCGTCATCATCATCGTCATCATCATCATCGTTCTTCAGCTGCACTAGGAGCATAGGCCTTCAACGAATGTGTGCCAAGTCTTCCTGTCCTGTGCCATCCGCTCACAGTCTTGACATATCTTCTTCATGCCCTTCATATCTATCTCCAGCTCCCTTCTCCAGGTGTTCCTTGGATTCCTTCTACCCCTCTCCCCCTGGGGATTCCAGACTAAGGAGATGATGTCATAGCGGGCAGCAATTTCTCTTGTGACGTCAGTTTATTGAACATTATCCATTTCATTTGCTTTGATTTTGTTTGTGGAAATTAAAAATATTAACAACAATTAAAACTTGTTACTCAAATGGCATTTATCATTCCTCGTGTTAATATTTGTTTCATGCATATCCAAAAGAAAACTCCGCCAATGCCGGTCCCAAGCCCGGATGAAAAAGGAGGAGGGCGGCCTGCATGGAGGCCGTAAGGAGGCAGCCCCTCCACCATGCAAAGGCACAACAGGCCAATCACCTGTTTGCTTTAAATCACGATTACGCGAACTACAAGAGAGAAAACCGGACTGATTCTAAAGGCGACGAACTGGAACGGACTACGGACTACGACTTATGGAACTTGGAACACAAGAAGTATAAATGGGAAGGAAGAGGAGCTGGTGGAAGAGATGAGGAAAGCAAAACTAGAAATCCTGGCTATAACGGAAACGAAGAAAAAAGGACAAGGAGTCATGGATCTCGATGGCAACACGTTGCTCTACAGTGGTGTACCCATATCTGAAAGAGCTAAAGGGGGCGTGGGTTGCATTGTGGCCCAAAATCAAAAAGATAGTATCAAGGGATGGAACTTTGTCTCGGAGCGCATTATGGTTGTAAAACTAAAAGAAGGAGAAACCATAGTCAACCTGGTCATAGTGTATGGGCCAAATGAGGATGAGAGAGCAGAGGTCAAGGAGGAATTCTTCGAGCTGCTTCAAAGGACAGTGGATGACTGCCTAGATGAAGTTATTATGCTCGGAGATTTTAATGCCAGAGTTGGAAATGACCATGCTAGATGGGGTTGGGGCTGGTTACCCCATCCTGTAAAAAATTTAAACCACAAAAAACTTCAACAAACATGGACAAGTCAATTGAGGAAAATAAAACACAGCCATCCAAGATAGGGGAAGGTCCTCTCGCAGGGAGGCGTATGATGCAACACAGAGAAAGCCGAAAGGAGTCTAAAATGAGGAGAATGTGGAAAGAACTTGAGATGATGGCACGTGTCAAGAGGACTTGGCATGTGTTTGTTGAAGGCCTATGCTCCTTTGGGTGTGGAGGGTTATGAATGAATGCTAGATGGGGTGGAGTTATCGGAAGATATGGAGAAGATACTCTCAATGACAATGGAAAGCGACTCCTTAGATTCTGCAGTGAGCAGAATCTGATCATTACAAACACAAAGTTCCCCCATAAGCGCATACATGCATACACTAGATGTGAACCAACCAAGAATGAGAAGTCAGTGATCGACTATGCCATTGTTCGGAGAAGCTCATTCAGATATGTCCGAGATGCTAGAGTCTGGAGGGGGCCAGAGATTGGAAGTGATCACTACCTGCTAACAATCAAACGAACAACTGAAAGAGTTGCTCAGCCTAGGAACTGCCCAACATCACGCAAGAAACCAAGTAAACGAGCAGGAGAAATGAGCATTAGGACCTACAAGCTGAGAGAGCCAGAAATTAAGACCAGATATCAGGGGCTTATTGCTACAGCAGTGAGCAACACAGAAGAACGACCTGATGACTTGGAAACCCTCTGGAATAAATTCAAGGATATCATAAAGACAGCTGCTGCAGAAGCATGCGGTGAAGTCCGACTTGGGAACCAGAGAAAGAGGACACCTTGGTGGACAGAGGAAGTCAAAGAGAAAATAAGAGAGAAGAAAATGGCATGGAAACAATACTTAGGAGCTAAAAACACAACAGGACAAATGGAAAAATATAGAGAATATGTGACACTCAGAACAGAAGCAAAGAACAAAGTGCTAGCAGCAAAACAGAAGTCCTGGGAAGAATTTGGAGAAAAGCTAGAAAAAAAAGATGCACAAGAAAACCAGAAATTGTTCTATAAGACCCTAAAGAACATGAGGAAAGAAAAACAATGCTCTCTCAAATTTATAAAGGACAAGCAAGGCAAATTGCTTACTGCCCCGAAGGAAGTAATGGAAAGATGGAAAGAATATTTCTCAGAACTCCTGGATGTTGAGCATGATGAAGCATCAGAAATGATAACCACTGACACAGAAGAGGAAACCAATGATGGTGAAGATGACATAAAGATGGAAGAACTGAGGGCAGCACTAGAGAAAATCAAGATGGGCAAAGCAGCAGGGCATGATGGTATAACACCAGAAATGGTTAAGTACATAGGAGCATCAGGCGACCTATTACTCTTAAGGGTCCTACAGGCAGCGTGGTGCAACAAGACCATACCGAAGGATTGGGAGATTGCCATCATAACACCAATTTTCAAAAAAGGGTGACAATCGACAATGTGGAAACCATAGAGGCATATCCCTTCTCAATGTCTCTGGTAAAATCTACTCTAGAATCCTAGAGCAGAGACTCCGACGCCTAGCTGAGTCACAATTGGATGAGTTCCAGTGCGGATTCTGAGCTAACCGAAGTACTCAAGACCTAATCTTCACACTCAGACAGCTGAGTGAAAAGGCCATTGAGTATAAGAGTGAGATCCATCTTTGTTTCATAGATCTGGAAAAGGCGTTTGACAGGGTCCCCTGGAGCAAACTTTGGGACTGTTTGGCAAGGAAGAATATTCCAGCACCTCTGATTCATGCTATACAGAGCTTCTACAAGTCTTGCAGAAATTATGTGAGGACAGCAAACCATAAGTCAGAAGAGTTCAGGACCACCACTGGTGTAAGACAAGGTGATATCCTATCACCTTACCTCTTCATACTCCTTATGGACGATGTCATCAAGGCATGTAAGGAGAGAACAAGAAAGTATTCAGTGGGGTACTGGAAGATGAGACAGGTCTATATTTCGGAGCTGGCATTTGCTGATGATGTTGCCCTGATTGCTAAATCAGAGGCACATCTCCAATCCAACCTGCAAGTCTGGAAGGAAGAGCTGGAGAAGAGAGGGATGGTCATAAGCAGCTCTAAAACAAAATCCATGGTGATATCACGAGAAGAAAGAAAACATCAGATTAAGTTGGGAGAACAGGTCCTGGAGCAGGTCGACCACTTTAAATATCTCGGAGCTATTATTGACCGAAAGGGAGGCATCAAAGAAGAGTTGGCCACTCGAAAAGCAGCGGCTGGGAGACTTTTTCAGGCCATAAATCGTGGATTCCTCAGCAAGAAAGAGGTTGGTAAGAAAACGAAGATGGCTGTATACCGCTCCACCTATATCCCAGTCTTGACATATGGATGCGAGTCGTGGGCAATGACTACAACCCACAAAAGCCAGATCCAAACCTCAGAAATGAGGTATCTGAGGAAAGTGGTTGAAGTAACAAGAAGAGTCATGGTCCGCAACCAGACGATCCGTCAAGGCCTAAAATCCCATCCGCTGCAGACCCAAATAGAACAGTCCCAACTAAGATGGTTTGGCCATGTCTGCAGAATGGGAGAAGATCGGCTACCACGACAAGCATGGGAAACAAAGAGCCAGGGATCCAGACCTCCAGGACGACCCAGAGTCCGCTGGGAGGACAACATTAGACAATCTTTGAAGGACCGAGGACTAGAATGGAACCAGGCCAGGAAGAAGACAGCTGATAGAATGGTCTGGCGCTCTCTCTTCCAAACCTCTACACCTCACGGTAGAAGGGGAACGACTAAGTAAGTAAGTAATATCCAAAAGATACAAGTAAAGATGTAACAATTGTAAAATAAGACTTTTTAATCAACCTGATTTTTAAAAATTCAAATACCTGGGCACATTAATAACAATGGATGGAAGAAGCATATCAGAAGTGAAGAGCAGAATAGCTCAGGCAAATAGCATTCTGTAAAATGAAAACAATTTTATGCAACGGGTCTTTGTCAATGGAAGTAAGAAAGAGAGTTCTTCACCGTTACATAGAACCAATCCTGACGTATGGGAGTGAGTCTTAGAAAAAAGGGTAAACAAGTAGGAAAATCACTAGATGCCACATAGATGTGGTTTTACAGAAGAATGTTAAAAATACCATGGGCAGCTAAAAAGAGTAATGAGGATTAGAGATGGCTACTGTGTGTATGTGTCGAAACAATGCTTCGAAACAGCATCGTGTGTCGAATCTTTCGGACACGATGCTGTTTCGAAGCATTGTTTCGACACATACATACAGAAAGATTCGACACACAGCCTGCTTGTTGTTTCGAAACAGTTTCAGTTCCTGTCTGCCTCGCTGTTTTGCAGAGACACACTGTCTCACGGTCTCACCTTCCGTGGACCTTTGGAAAATTTGAATCAACCGTTCGGAACATTAGTATGTAATATCAAACATGTCATATTTTTCAGGGATGTGTTATGATGACTTGATTTTACAAGTGATATTATTTTTGCTGAGAAGTTATAGACACTGGAAATTGTCTCAGTGCTGCAGTTGTCAATGTTTTAGGCACTATATTAAAGTTGAAAGTGTCCGTGTATTCGTATAAATGTAATGGACACTTTATTAGCTCTGCCGATATCTGTGTTCTCGGTGTGGATTTGAATAATTGTCTACCAAAACTAGCTTACTCTAGTTTGATATCATGTGTTATTATTACTGTTATTATTATTGTTGTTTTTTTAGTATTTTCACATATACTGCAGCTATCATCATATCTCCGTTTTATTTCATCATAATGAAGACGTGTAAAAATATTGAATTGTGGTCACACGGAATGGCATAGATTTTCACACACGCCAGAAAAACGGCGGAGAATGTCACACAGTTCATGTATACTCTTTCTATTGCTAGAGATTTCTCCCGACAACGGGCAAAATTGCCACTGTGCCGTTGAGTCGAAACAGTGTGTCGGAACAGTTTAAATCACTGCGTCGAATGTCTCGAAACAGCGGAATGTGTCGATTTGCCCATCTGTAATGAGGATGTCCTGAGAGAGGCCAATGCACAAAGGAAAATTACTTCACAAGTTAGAAAGAAGCAATCGACTTTTGTGGGCATGTTATGAGACGAGTAAAGCTGGAATATATCATAACAACAGGTAAGATTGAAGGAAAAAGAGATAGTGGAAGACAAAGAGAGCAAATACTGGACAGTTTGACATCGTGGCATGGAAGGAGGTCAACAACAGAATTGATAAATTGTACTGGAAACAGGAATTTGTGGATAGACATGATCTCCGACGCCACTAGACATGGTACTTGAAAAAGAAAAAGAATCAGCCTGTATTCCCCCAAAGTCCGTCTGATAGACGCATTTAACTGTAGCCATATTTCTTCACGTCTGCACTTAACACAATATCAAACACAATTATTTCTTGCTTATAGGTCTTACAATGCATTAAAATATTCTTCAGCCAATTTACACCTATTTTATATAAATTATACGATATTTTCTTATCAATACACATCATTATCATCGATTTGGCAAATATTAATGTCACGTGACACAGTAACAGACTAAGAGAAACACAACTTTACACATATACCAACATAACTACTAATACATTACCGAAATAAAACAGAAACGATTATGTAGAAAGAAAAAAAAAACATCATCCAAAAGAAAAAAAAAAGGTGTATGGAAAGTCAGACTTTGAAATAAGATTACAAAATCATGCGTTACCAGAACTGGACTACATCCTAACCTAGGGGTAAGCGCTAAGTCGGAGAGGCTCTAATTCTAAAATTAACGGGTTGGCTCCCGGTACAGGAAATATAATTGATGGAAATATTTTCAGAACCAGTGGTTCCCAGTGATGTCATACTTCCCCCTGATCTCCTGGATAGTGAGATCTCCTGGATAGTGAGATCTCCTGTACAGTGAGATCTCCTGGATAGTGAGATCGCATGCATTGCCGTCTCGAATAAAGGCAAAAAAATAGGAGGCCCCGTTTGCTAGCTGCGCACTGTTGCGTGTTATCTCCCCTGCTCTGCAATAGTGGTCCAATAATGGCCAGAGTTCGAGTAAAAAGAATGGGTTTTTACAAAAGTAGCAGCCTTCGCTCAAGATTACTCTTGGCAGAAATGTAAATAGATATAAATAGGTGGTTCTTCTATTGCAGGGAGTCTCACGGGGATTTTTAGAATGGCAAGTATAACAACAGAGTCATCTAAGTTTGTCATTGTAGCGGGAGGTTATTTAAAATTATTTATTATGTAAGAGTATGCCAGTAACGAGTTCTGACCTTACAAGTAATACCCCAGTCTTAGAAATAAGCACTGGTGTATTGTTATCATAAAAATAGTCAGACTGTGAAAACCCTGGCCCAGTTGGTAAGAAGTAGAACCAGAATTTAAGGTGTCTCCTCCCTGTGACTATCTTATGATTACTTATATTCTAGGGGATAAGTAAAATGTACATTCACTGAACCCACAAAATGGAAGAAGTGAATAAATCCTCAGGTACAGTTAAAATAGTTTAATAATTACACTAATATTCTATTTCTACTAGTTGGAAAAGAGCATACACATATATATATATATATATATAAATATTCACCCAATTACTATTATTGTCTGTTTAGACTTCAAGATCTTAAATAATAAAGTTACTGAAATCACTGTTATTAGTCCTTTGAATTTAAGGATAACTGTCATCAGTTGACTGAGTTTCTGTATGGTTAATTATTGTTTTCAACTATTGGCTGTTTCACATGTATAGGTGGTCAGTGTCAAACAGGACACTTATCTTTCCAACTTGATACTGCTGAAACTGAACTGTCCTTTGCTGATATCAGACTTGGTAGGCCCAACAGTAGGGATGCCAATGACCAGTTGAAGTTCACTCTTTGGGGTCCTGCACTTTTGTGGGATTGCCTCTGATGAACGACACAGGCCTCTGATACTGGACAGTCTGGTTTGAGTTATTTCATGGAACCCTCAGACTTCAGATACTGGACTTAAAAATGTTTCTGGCGATCCGCTCACAATTCATGGGTAGTGGCGAAACTCTGCCTCCAGTCTGTCTCAAACCTCTTTCGTTGTCTGTGTCTCAGTTTACCGATACGCTATATATACGCATAGCGCGGACGTATCGGAGGGTACCGACGTCACAGCTTAAACCTAAGCCTGAAAAATCCTTCCCGAACAGTGATTTCGGCCGATCTGTGCGTCGACTGAAATTTTGCCTTTCTCATTCTCGGCATATATAATATCCATATTGTTCCATCTTATCTAGTTTTATACAGTTGATAATTCTCTACCTTCCTATCCATGTAATTTCCCAAACTGTTATTTGTTGATTTTAATATTTAGAACAGAAGTGGGTTTACATGCTTTTCCGCGTAACTGTGGGCAGCCGAAATACGCATATATCTCCGTAAATGGGAACTTCCTACCGTTCCTTCTTATATGCAGTTATACACAATCCTTCCCTGTACTGAAATGTAAAATCCTTTTCATACTGATTCCCGTCTGATTTTATTTATCCTTGGCGATTTCCTCTGTCTGATACACATTTCGCTGATACGCCGCCATTTTGAAAGCGGTCAATCGATCGTTGACGGGTTTATAAATCTACCTGAAAACGTTTGCAATGACTTGAAACCAATTTTGCGACATAGCTCCCCCATATTTTAAGCTGGATGATATCTAGCTTAACTATTGGGTACAAGACAATTGCAAATCGACCATTCCGAGGTTAGTTTTCCTTCTTTCTATCCTCCTCAAGCTCTGTGGGATGGCGACTTAAAAAATCTGCGCCCACATTCTGTTTTCCAAGAATATATTCATCCTTTACTATCTCTCTCCTTCCTGTTCGGCTTTTCATCCAGGCTCTTACTGCTGGTGAAACGGGGTCGGTAGGTTTCCCATGAAGTTTACCGCCCTCTTTTCGTTGATAGTTGAATGTGGTTTTCCCTCGCAAATCCGTAGGTATTTGATTTTCGCTACGTGATTTGTTCCTTTTTTCCAGCGCATGGGGTTCAGACTGCAATTGAAGCTGTGTGGGATGTTTCCTTTCCCCTCCCGTGCAAATCTCGGGAGTACCTGTGATGGACGAACTCGGCTGACCCTGAACTTTGTTGTAACTTCTTGTAAAAACGTTTATTCTTTCACGTGGATTCATTAGCTATGAAACTGTTCCACAGAGGGCAAACACGTTTGCTGATTGATATGCGGAAAGTTTACCTATCGTTGATTCTGGTCATCGCATTGATTTAAGGAGAGATTAAATCACGCCCACTAACATCTCTTGAACAATCATAGGCAGTTATTTTAATTAACTTGGCCAGTGGGGGGGCGTCGCCAGAATCAAACAGGCACAGCGACCAAGATCAAAGAGACGAACTGAGGGATTTTAGGGGAGACTATCGGCGTTATCAAAAACAGTAGTGGTCCCTGATACGAGACGCAGTTGCTTGCCGCTAATTTCGCGTCTCGGTGTCAATCGTAGAACCGAGCGAACGGGGAAACCGAAACGGGCAGCAGCGAACGGAGATACGAAGACCAGGGTGCGGTTTCTTCTCTTGATTTGGCGGTCAGATCCCCAAAGTTCGTGAGATCAAATAAGCTGTCAAGTTTATCATGTCCCACTCAACTTACATTCCATTTTAGCTAAATAGACCATGAAGACTAGACACGTTATCACTCGCTGGCCAGACCTTTACAGAAGCACTAGCTTTATTGAAATCTTGTTATAAATTTTCCCCTGGATTTTATATATAAATTTGCAGTGTTTTCTATTCTGTGCAAAGCGGTAATATATATTGCGTAAAGTGATCAGTGGTCTAGTTCAGTCATTCTATTTCAATGGATTTTGTGTTAATTTAAATCTATTAAATTAAACCATCTCAATAGTTCCAGTTGTAAATATAATGATATATCTATTATATTATTTCAAAAGATAATAGATGCTTAAATTAACTTTTAAAGTCGCAAAGGAATTTATAATTAATAAATTCAGTTAAGTCCTAGTTTTATAGATGTGTTTTAACCACTAGAATTCGCGCAGTGTTTATTAAATACATAATTAAATACTCGAGTGTATTATAGGCTTAACGGGAAATTTATCGCGCTTGATTTTTCGGTATGTTACATGTCTTTTTTCTTTTATACAGAGTGATCGTACCTGCGGTCCCAGCTAAATAAAGAAAGAAATAAAGAAATCATCCTATAAACTTCCAGTCATATTGAAGAAACATTTCTTTTAAAATATAATCTTGTGGCGGTCCTTGCGACCTAGCTGTCAGAATTAAATGAAATAAAGCCCACCCAAGAACATTTTAAAGAATAATCATCAAATTACCCTTGCAAACCTGTAAGATAAACTGGAAGGTACTCATCGCCAGTAGCGATATCATATTTACTGTTTACTGTGAGAGAGTACATATTCTCCTGACTGTGACCGAGCCTAGTTTTTTTTCCTCAATTGGATTTAATAAAACTATCATCACACATTGAAGGAATTTTACCATAGCGGAGGATTAAAAGAGACCACTTCATTTTCACCCCTGTGCCGAACTGTGTTAGTACCATCCCATAGACTCCTTTTATATATATAATAAAAACACGAGAACTCTTAGTCTTCAAGTCTTGCGATAAGTGAGAATATTTGTTACCAACAAACCCTCGCAAACATCTGGGGCGGGACATCGAAGGACTAGACAGTTCATATGTCGGAAGAGTACTTGCGGTTTTTATATACTTTTTATGGATCGTTTGAGGCTGCATTCGGTAAGTGTGTGAGTATATGAGTGTGGATCCTCACGCGTGTGTATGAATGACAGGAAATTTAATCGTTTTCTTTTGTAAACCTGTTGTTAACTTTCTTGCCTAGTAATATAATTTTTCTGTATTCCCTGCATTGTTCCTTTAAGGGGGAGTTGCTAATTGGTTAACTCTGTTTAAAAACCCCCTCCTTTCCATTTGCTTAGTAAAGGGAAGAACAGCTGGGAAGAACAGGTTTTTTTTCTATCACCTATACCTAACTTTGTAACACCTCTTTTCAGAGTAATTAACTTCACTGTTAGGTTAACGTACCTACGTTCCTGATATTATCTATCTCTGGACTGGGTTTGTCTTTGTCTAATAAGCGGGAAGGGCTTAGTCGATACCAATCTTCTTCACCCCTCCCAAATTTGTTATTTGCATTTGTGTACTTATGATAATTTATGTAATACCTGATATTTGTTAGTGATTGATGTTTAAAGTGAATAAAATCACATAAACTCATTTAGTTCTGTGTGTTGGATATACCCACAGCCCAACATTTCCCCTATTCGTTTAATATAGTTTGTATCTACATCGTCTGTGTGTGTGAAAAACACCAAATCGGTGTGCGCGCAGATGCGAGTCTGGAAAACTGGCAAATAATTGTTTGACCAGGACAGCGGAAGAGAAGATTGAGAGAAGCGCCTTGTCGTAAATAAGTCTGTCTTTACTCTCCTCCAGCACGCTGTGAAGCAACCATTTAATATCTACATTTTCTATCACTGAGCTTTCCATCATCATTTTCCACTCTAACCCGGACCACTATTTCTACGACTCTTTTCTCTCAAAATAAATTTACGACAATATTTGGCTGGCTCGTCCAGGATTATTTTGAGATACATTTGATGCACACATATTTGTTGGCTGGTTCTGGGATCTTGAGCTACATTTGAGGCAATCGTATAGCCGGGTTAAAGATATTTTGAGTCTGATTTAGTCTGGGTCTAACTAGGTAGAGTGTGAATGATTTGTCTTGTGAATTAGGGAAATAAATAAATAATTACACCCCTAGACAAACGTTCTTTAAGTATTTGGGTTGTCCACACAGCATATTTACAGGTTGTTTTCTCTCCACAGCAGTAGAAAGTACAGATAAACAAAAATATTTGCTATTTTAATTATCCTCTGGCGGAGATAATTCAATTTCTTTCTTTATAAGAGTTGCTGGGATTGCGTGATTGTTTTACAGTCACTAAGGTTTTTGAAGTTAAAAAGAGTTGAGCTTAGCTAAAGACGGATTGTTCTGATTTTTAAAAATTAAGTTAACAACGTCTCATCTCAATAATTGACTTTAGGGACGGAGTTTGTTGTCAGAGATTTAAAATTTAGGGAAAAAAAAAAAAAAAAAATTTTTTCCTTTTAAATTGTTTTAATTTAAATTTTTCTCTACTGTTAGTAAAAGTAGATTCTTTTCCAGTGTAACTTACCATTTAGTGGCATAGTCGCTTGCGTTTAGAGCCTTAATTGCCAGATAATAGCAGCGATAAGTTTGCACAGTACAGGTAGGAGGTAACTCTAGTAAATTTTTTTTTACTTTTGTTTTTCTCGTAGCGGCTTTGAGTTTTTCCCCTTCTTGTTCCATCTTACTATTCTCTAGTCTTAGAAGCATCCAGTTCTTTGACAATGGCAGAGAGAATTAGGATAAGATCCCTTTTGAGGCAAGAGGCCAAGGACTCAGGACTAGACACAGAAGCTGCGAATCTGTTTATCAACCAGGAACTTCAAAGGTATGACGCGGAGGAAGAGAGGGCAGAAGCTAGGAAGAAAGAAGCGGACGATCGTCAATTGGAGCAGAAGAAAATTGAGGCAGAGATGGACGCCCGCAGGGAAAGAGAGAGACAAGGAAAGACAGCATGAATTAGCGCTCAAGGCTTTAGAGAGTCGGAGTGCCTCTACTTCAAATAATGGAGAGCCATCTTCGCCCCAGTCTCAAACAATGGATCTCTCCAGCACTCAGTCTGCCCAATTAACTGCTATGTCGTTTTCTTTAGAATCTTTTCCTAGCCCTAACGAAAAAATTGACAGCTACCTCGAAAAATTCGAGAGACTCGCGAATCTTTATGGGTTAGAGAGTACCCGCTGGGCGCTCAAACTTTCAACGTCACTGAAAGGCAATGCTTATGACGTGTACACAAAGCTGGGACCGAATCAACATGATTATGACCTGTTGAAAAAGGCCTTACTACAGCAGTTTGAGATGACTGCCCGAAAGTTTCTGCAGTTGTTCAGAAACAGCCGAAAAGAGAGCACGGAAACATTTCCCCAGTTCTCTTCACGTCTCACGGGTTATCTGACAAAGTGCATTGAATTATCTGACCTACCTCTTTCATATGAGGGACTCCTCGAACTTGTTCTTGTGGAGCAGATAAAATCCACTTTGTCGAATGAAACTCGTAGATTTTTGGCTGAACAGGGGGCAGTCAGGCTTGAAGACATACTCAATAAAGCCGAACGCTATAGCAATGCAATGGCCGAACTTCCCAGCACTAAACGTAAACCCATCGATGAGCCATCTCGAAAACAGAATCTAGAGCAGGCATCCTATTCTTCCACTTCCTCTCAACATTATAACCAACGAGATAACAATACCCAGAAACCTCCCCAGGAAAAATCGAAATTCTACAAAACCCGATACCCCCCAAACAACAATTCTGATCAACCCACCAAGCCTACGTGGCAGCGCGGCCACCAAGGTCAAGGAAAAGGGAAGACCCCTACACCAGGAACGTCTGATCAGGGCAAACAAACCGGTTCAAACCGCGTTGGATGTTTGCATACAGCCTCGAAGGGTAGAGTCAACGTCAGTGATTCTCAACCTGAGGGGGACCGACCCTCAACTCGAGGAACTGTAATTTTGAATGGTACCTCAACTACTTGTCTATTTGACACTGGATTAAGTTTTAGTTGTATTGTTGCTAGACATCTAGTCAAACCAGGTCAGGAGACAGAGGAAACCGTCAAACTTAGTGGAGTTTTCAGGAGTGACGCACCCAGGACGCTTCCTATCGCACTGGTAGAAATACACTCTGACTTTGTCAGAGGAGTTATTAAAGCGGCCATAATGGATGATCCGATCTACCCAGTTATCCTGGGATGTAGATATGTGTTCATTGGGAGACCTAAGGAGCCGATTGTGGCAGCGGTAACCACAAGAGGGCAAGCCAAGAAGGAGAGGGAGCCTGCGCCAAACTTGTTGCCGAATGAACTGAAGGAGGCGCAACAAAAGGACCCTACTCTGGCGCCCTGCTTTAAAAAAACTGCCCATGGCTAAGGACCCCAGACACAACGGAGACATCTTTTCTAAGGATGGTGTATTGTATCGTAGAACGGGCAACCCGGACACGGGGAATAACCAGCTCCTAGTACCGACGCAGTACAGAAACCAGATCTTAGAAATGGGGCACTCTCTTCCCTTTAGCGGACATATGGGACAAAACGCCACTATTCAGCGTATAAAAAACCACTATTGGTGGCCAGGAATGAACTCTGACATTGTCAGGTATGTGAAATCCTGCGCCCAGTGCCAACGGGTAGCACCCAAGCACTTGACACCCCCAGTACCTATGGGGCAAATGCCAATAGTAGGGACTCCATTTGAACGGGTTGCTGTCGACATTATTGGTCCTCTGGAAAAGACCAAAAGAAGGAACAGGTTCATCCTGACCTTAGTTGACACTTGCACTATGTGGGCCGAAGCCGTACCGCTACCATGCACTAATTCCAAGCATGTCGCAGAAGCCCTTGTGCAAATTTTTACACGGTTGGGATTCCCTCAACAAGTTTTGACGGACAATGGATCCCAATTCCGTAGCCTGTTAATGGAGGAGATCTTTAAGATCTTGAGGGCCAAACATATCCACACAAGTCCTTACCATCCGGCCGGAAATGGGCTCGTGGAACGTTTTAACGGTACCCTCACCATGATGTTACGTAAGCTGGGTCAGGAGAAACCGGAAGACTGGGACCAATATATATCGGCTGCCTTATTCGCCTACCGAGAGGTACCCCAAGCGTCTACGGGTTTTGCGCCAGCTACACTTTTATTTGGCAGACCTATTAGGGGCCACTAGAAGCCTTACTTCGGTCCCTGACAGACCAGAAGGCTGACGAGACAGTCGTCTCTGCAAGCAAGTATGTATCTGAGCTTAAGGAAAGGCTAAAGCTAGGATGGGATCTAGCTACTACCAACCTTAAGAAAGCCCGCGCTAAAATTACTAAAAGATACAACAAAGCTGCAAAAGAGAGAGAACTACAACCAGGGGAGAAAGTCCTATTGCTACTTCCAACCGGAAGCAATAAACTTCGCATCGGATGGCAAGGACCGTTTACCGTCCTTAAAAAGATCTCACGTACCAACTACAAGATCTCCATCAAAGGAAAGGAGAAGGTCTTCCACATAAATCTGCTAAAGAAATATTTGGAAAGACCGGTGCCATCCTCCGAGCATCTCCTGGCTGTCGCCATAGCAACGGAAGACGAGGAAGATGATGATGGTTGCATGGAGTATCCATTGCAACCCACAGAATCCTTTAAAGATGTCAAGTTCGGCGACAATCTCTCACCAGAACAACAAACAGAAACCAGGGCTCTACTAAAACAGTACAGTGTAGTCTTAACGGATGTACCTGGTCGAACAAATCTCATTGAATTTGATATGAAATTAACAAACGAGACCCCTGTTCAAACCAGAGTTTACCCCATCCCGTACGCTAAAGCTGATGCACTTCGCGGAGAAATAGACAAGCTGCGTCAGGCAGGAATTATCAGTGAGTCTACATCTCCTTACAGCTCGAGTGTAGTGCTGTTGCAGAAGCCCAATAAGGAAGTTCGGCTGTGCATTGATTACAGGTTGCTAAACGCGGTAACGGAATTCCAGCCCGAACCTCTCCAAACTGTTTCTGAGTTGTTCACCAAGCTCAGCAAAGCAAAGATCTTCTCCAAGATTGACCTCAGCAAAGGTTATTATCAAATACCAGTCAAGGAGGAAATTAAACCTTTGTTAGCTTTCAGCACTAGTGAAGGACATTACACATTTAACGTGATGCCGTTCGGTTTGCATAATGCACCAGGAGTGTTCACGAGGATGATGAGGAAGCTTCTACAACCTTTGCAAAGTCCCCATATCCATAATTTCATGGATGACATCTTAATTGCATCGGAAACCTATGAAGAACATATTGCTACGGTTGCTATGCTCCTCAGGAGACTACAGGAAACGGGTCTCACAGCCAGACCTAGCAAATGTCTCATCGGGTTTGAACAGTTAGACTTCCTGGGGCACACTATTTCTCACGGATGCAGTTGGCCTATTAAGAAGAACGTGGAGAAAATAATGGCAGCAAAAAGACCCCGAACGAAGAAAGACGTACGTTCCTTCATATCGCTATGTGCATACTATCAGAAGTACATCCAGAACTTCAACGGACTGACGGCACCTCTGACTGACCTCACAAAGAAAGGTTGTCCTGATAAGGTCATATGGGATCAAAAGTGCGAACACGCGTATAGCACTTTGAAAGGACAGTTGTCTGCATACCCCATTTTGAGGTTGCCTGACCTCAAGAAACCTTTTGTACTGAGAGTCGACGCGTCAGGTCAGGGCATCGGGTCAACACTGCTTCAAGCCGATGACAGTGACCTGAACATGCTATTTCCAGTTGCCTATGGCAGTCGGAAATTAAATAAAGCGGAACGGAACTACAGCGTAGTTGAAAGGGAATGTCTTGCTCTGATTGACGGTATCAGACGCTATCATGAGTTTCTTTATGGTACATCTTTCACGGTGCAAACAGACCACGCTCCGTTAGCATTTCTTGGTGCCAATAAAGAATTTAACGCAAGGATCATGCGTTGGGCGCTTCTTTTAAGCGTTTATTCTTTCAAAGTGGAATATATTCCGGGAAGACAGAATGTCGGGGCTGATTTCCTGAGTAGAAACTGGACTACAGAGGAAGAGGAGGAAGGTGAAGATACCAATCATCCAAAAGTTACCGATCAGGGCAGCTTCATCGTCATAAATCAAACATGAAAACACGTTTTCACGTCTCAAAAGAGGGGACGATTGTGATGGACGAACTCGGCTGACCCTGAACTTTGTTGTAACTTCTTGTAAAAAACGTTTATTCTTTCACGTGGATTCATTAGCTATGAAACTGTTCCACAGAGGGCAAACACGTTTGCTGATTGATATGCGGAAAGTTTACCTATCGTTGATTCTGGTCATCGCATTGATTTAAGGAGAGATTAAATCACGCCCACTAACATCTCTTGAACAATCATAGGCAGTTATTTTAATTAACTTGGCCAGTGGGGGGGGGGGGGGGGGGGGCGCCAGAATCAAACAGGCACAGCGACCAAGATCAAAGAGACGAACTGAGGGATTTTAGGGGAGACTATCGGCGTTATCAAAGACAGTAGTGGTCCCTGATACGAGACGCAGTTGCTTGCCGCTAATTTCGCGTCTCGGTGTCAATCGTAGAACCGAGCGAACGGGGAAACCGAAACGGGCAGCAGCGAACGGAGATACGAAGACCAGGGTGCGGTTTCTTCTCTTGATTTGGCGGTCAGATCCCCAAAAGTTCGTGAGATCAAATAAGCTGTCAAGTTTATCATGTCCCACTCAACTTACATTCCATTTTAGCTAAATAGACCATGAAGACTAGACACGTTATCACTCGCTGGCCAGACCTTTACAGAAGCACTAGCTTTATTGAAATCTTGTTATAGATTTTCCCCTGGATTTTATATATAAATTTGCAGTGTTTTCTATTCTGTGCAAAGCGGTAATATATATTGCGTAAAGTGATCAGTGGTCTAGTTCAGTCATTCTATTTCAATGGATTTTGTGTTTAATTTAAATCTATTAAATTAAACCATCTCAATAGTTCCAGTTGTAAATATAATGATCTATCTATTATATTATTTCAAAAGATAATAGATGCTTAAATTAACTTTTAAAGTCGCGAAGGAATTTATAATTAATAAATTCAGTTAAGTCCTAGTTTTATAGATGTGTTTTAACCACTAGAATTCGCGCAGTGTTTATTAAATACATAATTAAATACTCGATTGTATTATTGGCTTAACGGGAAATTTATCGCGCTTGATTTTTCGGTATGTTACATGTCTTTTTTCTTTTATACAGAGTGATCGTACCTGCGGTCCCAGCTAAATAAAGAAAGAAATAAAGAAATCATCCTATAAACTTCCAGTCATATTGAAGAAACATTTCTTTTAAAATATAATCTTGTGGCGGTCCTTGCGACCTAGCTGTCAGAATTAAATGAAATAAAGCCCACCCAAGAACATTTTAAAGAATAATCATCAAATTACCCTTGCAAACCTGTAAGATAAACTGGAAGGTACTCATCGCCAGTAGCGATATCATATTTACTGTTTACTGTGAGAGAGTACATATTCTCCTGACTGTGACCGAGCCTAGTTTTTTTTTCCTCAATTGGATTTAATAAAACTATCATCACACATTGAAGGAATTTTACCATAGCGGAGGATTAAAAGAGACCACTTCATTTTCACCCCTGTGCCGAACGGTGTTAGTACCATCCCATAGACTCCTTTTATATATATAATAAAAACACGAGAACTCTTAGTCTTCAAGTCTTGCAATAAGTGAGAATATTTGTTACCAACAAACCCTCGCAAACATCTGGGGCGGGACATCGAAGGACTAGACAGTTCATATGTCGGAAGAGTACTTGCTGTTTTTATATACTTTTTTATGGATCGTCTGAGGCTGCATTCGGTAAGTGTGTGAGTATATGAGTGTGGATCCTCACGCGTGTGTATGAATGACAGGAAATTTAATCGTTTTCTTTTGTAAACCTGTTGTTAACTTTCTTGCCTAGTAATATAATTTTTCTGTATTCCCTGCATTGTTCCTTTAAGGGGGAGTTGCTAATTGGTTAACTCTGTTTAAAAACCCCCTCCTTTCCATTTGCTTAGTAAAGGGAATAACAGCTGGGAAGAACAGGTTTTTTTTCTATCACCTATACCTAACTTTGTAACACCTCTTTCAGAGTAATTAACTTCACTGTTAGGTTAACGTACCTACATTCCTGATATTATCTATCTCTGGACTGGGTTTGTCTTTGTCTAATAAGCGGGAAGGGCTTAGTCGATACCAATCTTCTTCACCCCTCCCAAATTTGTTATTTGCATTTGTGTACTTATGATAATTTATGTAATATCTGATATTTGTTAGTGATTGATGTTTAAAGTGAATAAAATCACATAAACTCATTTAGTTCTGTGTGTTGGATATACCCACAGCCCAACATTTCCCCTATTCGTTTAATATAGTTTGTATCTACATCGTCTGTGTGTGTGAAAAACACCAAATCGGTGTGCGCGCAGATGCGAGTCTGGAAAACTGGCAAATAATTGTTTGACCAGGAGAGCGGAAGAGAAGATTGAGAGAAGCGATTTGTCGTAAATAAGTCTGTCTTTACTCTCCTCCAGCACGCTGTGAAGCAACCATTTAATATCTACATTTTCTATCACTGAGCTTTCCATCATCATTTTCCACTCTAACCCGGACCACTATTTCTACGACTCTTTTCTCTCAAAATAAATTTACGACAGTACCCCTGATTGCTGGTTTGCTTGTAGATTTTTAATGAAGACTCTTCCGTCGACTTTCTGAATCTACATAGGTGCACTCTGGACAGGAATTTACATACTGATCTATGTCTTCCGTAATACCTGGCCAGTAGAACTGGGTGGCTATTCTTTGTTTTGTGGCACCATTACCCAGGTTTTCACTCAAAGTTGATATGTGTCCCCAGCCTATAACCTTATTCCTATAGGTGGATGGTACAACAATTTGACCATGACTTTTCGTCCCTCTGCCAGCTTTCCTGTACAAGAGTCCATGTTCCATATAGAAATGTCCTTTCCTTGGAGCGTTATGAGTTTTTGACAATTTTCCAAAACAAGGCTTCAATGTGCTGTCTGCTTCTTGAGCCCGTTTCATTTCAGTCGAATGAAATGTTAATTTGGTGTCCCTCTCTATGTTCCTGGAGTCAGACCTGTCTGGATTTCTGCCATAACCATAGGTTTTACAGGGTCTCCCAAGAAAACATATTTAGGCCCCAACATTAGGGGGTAAAAGGGATCGCCCAACACTGCTGCATTTATCTCCCCTTCCACATAGCGACAACTGACATGAATCTTTGCTATGGGTAAAGTAAGGGGTGATGTTCCTTTTAGTGGCCCTTGAATGTCTACTGTTTCTGTGGTGATTTGTTCAGGGCACACCAGAGATGCACACACGACTGCGTCATACGACAAACCTGTGTCATACATTCCTGTGACTTGTTTGCCATTCACAGTCACTATCTCCTGGGTAGGTGGGTGATGGAGGCTATTCTGACTCACAGTCAGTTCCTTCCTAACAGAAGTCCTCACCTGTAGACATGCAGCATGATGAAGGGGTTTTTTCCTCCCACATTCATCAGTGTTGTGGTTGCTTATCTCCCTGTTTGTAGGGTTTCTTTTCCTGAGTCTGAGGGTTCTTGTCCTTATTATCAAATCTTTGCTTGTATTTGTATGGTTGATCCATCTGGTCAAAATCGGTATTCTGCGGTGGTGGCTTATATCCTTCTACCTGCTTCCTTTTTGTTCCTACCAATTCAGCTTGAGCTGCTTGGTATCTCTCTGCACATTTCAAAATGTCTTCCAGCCTCTCTGCTCCTTGTTCCATAAGGAATTTCCTCATTTCTTGAGACATGGAATCTTTCACTTGCTCTAACATAACCATTTCTTTCAGATCCTCGTAGGTTTTCTGATACTTACCTAAACTACTCCATTTCAACAAATACGTTTCTAGCCTAGCTGCGAACTGGTTATATGTTTCTCCAGGTAGAGGTTTAGAAGTTCTAAATTTCTTCCTATATGCCTCTGAGTTCTTTTCATACCGGATCAGTAAGGCCTGCTTTAGTATTTCATAATTTTCCTGATCTTCTTTGGGGAGTTTCAGAAACACATCATATGCAATACCTCTCAATCCCTGGGATAACTTTAGACTCCATTTTTCCTTTTCCAGTCCATATGTAGAGGCTAGCCTTTCATACCTATCCAGGTACGACTCAATTGCGTCCTCCTTTTCAACAAATGGATCTAGGTGGAAGTTCATGGCCCCATTTGCTGTGTTCTGAAAAGAGCTACTCGCAGAATGAGGTGAGCT